>PVJS01001159.1:0-104021 GCA_004027185.1 Glis glis | reverse complement strand
TTGCAGAGGGCCTCACTAAGTAGAGAGAGAGAGAGAGAGAGAGAGAGAGAGCTGAGGCTGGCCGCGAACCCAGATCCTCCAGTCTCCGCCTCCCAAAGTACTGGGATTCCAAGCGTGTGCCACCACGCCTGGCTACCCCTGGTCTTTTTAAGAAGAGTCCATCTCACCATCTTGGTGAGTCTGAGACCTTCTAAAAAGTATAGGATAATGTGCCTAGTGTTTCAAAATTCCTGGTTGCTAGGAATCATGCCGGTGCTTGTTAAACATTCAGCTTCTCAGGCTCTTTCTCTAAAGATGCCTGGTGAAGATGAAGCTGAGATATTTGCATGCCAGACTATTCTTATCATAGATAATACCCTCAAAGGATTGTGAGGTGAGAGTCCAATATGCAGAATTTCTGGCTTTTACTGAAGTGCTATTATAATGTTACTGATAACTCACACGGAACATAAAAAAATCATTTTCAGATTTTCTTTCTCTCACAAGGAACAGATTCAAGAAACTGTCATCATG
Organism: Glis glis; assembly: GCA_004027185.1. NCBI lineage: Eukaryota > Metazoa > Chordata > Mammalia > Rodentia > Gliridae > Glis > Glis glis. Next base: position 103,508 of record PVJS01001159.1, on the reverse strand, counting down.
GGTAGTCATGGAATTGGGACAGAATTCTTAAGGGACATAAGGTGTGGGTTTTGGTGGGAAAGACAAGGGGGCCAACTTGCCGTTATTTGCATAAATATGACATGATTTGCAAATTGAATCAGCTGACATCAAATACCATTGCTTCCCATAGACAGAAAACTGTATATCAACCACAAAGGATGCTTCACTTAGGTGTAAACCATACATGTTATAGGTATTTTATAATATAATAAAACTTGATGGATAAAAGCAATGACTGAGCCAGGCATGGTGGTGCACACTTGTAATCCCAGAATTTGGGAGGCTGAGAGAGGAGGATTGCAGGTTCGAGGACAGCCTCAGCAAGTAGTGAGACTCTCATCAACCTACCGAGATCCTGTTTCAAAATAAAAATACAATAGGGATAGGGCTGGGAGTGTAGTTCAGAGGCAGAATGCCCCTGGGTTCCATCCCCAGTGCCACACACACACACACACACACACACACACACACACACACACAGCAAGGAGGATTGGTCCCTAAGGAAGTTGAGATGTGGGTCCTTTTGCTTCACATGTGAGTGGACATGGGAAGTACACAAAAATTAAAATTCATGGACTGCTTCCCTTGACCAGTGTGAACTTTACCATGCTCATAGATCACCTGGAGTTGTTGATAAAATACAGTTTCTGCTTCAGCAGGGTAGAGGTTGTTGATGAGATTCTGTATTTCTTTTTTCATTTTTTTCTTTTTGTGTGTGTGGTACTGGGGATGGGACCCAGGGGCCTTCTATCTCTGGGCTACACCCCCTAGCCCTATTTTATTTTTTTTCTTATTTGGAAACAGGATCTCACCATGTTGCTGACAGCCTCAAATGTTGCTGAGGGGCTGGGCATGGTGGCGCAAGCTTGTAATCCCAGTACTTTGGGAGGTGGAGACTGGAGGATCCGGGTTCGCGGCCAGCCTCAGCTCTCTCTCTCTCTCTCTCTCTCTCTCTCTCTCTCTCTACTTAGTGAGGCCCTCCGCAACTTCGTGAGACCAGGTTTCAAAATAAAGTATAAAAAACGGCCTGGGGTGTAGCACAGAGGTAGAACGCCCCTGGGTTCAATCCCTGGTGCCGCAAAAAAAAAAAATGTTGCTGAGGCTGACTTTGAACCTGCCATCTTCCTGTCTCAGCCTCCCAAGTACTGGGATTACAAGAGTGTGCCACCACGTCCTGCGAGATTCTGTATTTCTATTCAGCTCCCAGGGGCGACTATTTATCAGGTGATAATCTTTCCTAGAAATAAATATGATAGGGCAGTGATCTGTTTCCTGGGTTCCTGCTTCTTGAGAGAAAGAATTCAAACAGAAAGCACGAATAGAGAAATATAAGAGGTTTATTTAGGGAAGTGGGGACATAGTACAAAAGAAGGCCATATAAAAGGGATTATGTTCCAGAGAAAGGGCTGGGTTATGTTCAGGAGAGAGAGAGAGAGAGTTCTGGAAAGTGCTGCTGCCCCAGGTGAGAAATGACAGGGAACAAAGAAGTTATGGTCCAGAGAGAGGGTCTGATGCAGTCGGTATCTGGGAGTGAAAAATGGCCTGGAGTCTTCCACGTGGCCAGTTTTGTTCAGCTGGGAGACCTTCCCCCCCATACATATGCATCTGGCGAGGTCACAATCTCTTCTTACGCCACAGTTTAGCGCGTCTGCGCTGTTTTGGCCATGTTGTAAACATCTAAGTAGGACCTTGCATTTCTCTAATTGTAGCTATTTCGATTCATAAGGGCCTGCTGGACTCTCGGGTGCATCAGGTCCGTCCCAATCTCTATCTAGCTACTCTATCTAGCTGCCTAATAACACTAGTGCTGCTGGTCCTTTGACCACACTTTGAAGAGCAAGGGACTAGAATACAGCATCCCACAACAGGTGGGCATGACGGACTCTCCATTACAGCTCTCTGTTGAGAGCCCCTTAAGAAAGCATGTGGTCCACACCTGTAATCCCAGTACTTGGGAGGCTGAGACTGGAGGATCACAGGTTCGCGGCCAGCCTCAGCTCCTTAGTGAGACCCTCTGCAACTTAGTGAGACTCTGTTTCAAAATAAAGAATAAAAAATAGGGCTGGGTTTGGAGGTAGTTTGGAGGTAGAAGGCCCCTGGGTTCAATCCCTGGTACCACAAAAAAAGAAAAAAAAAAGAAAAGAAAAAAAGAAAGCATGAAAGTTCAACAGCCTGGTGGCACAAGCCTCCAATCCAAGTACTTGAGAGGCTGAGATAAGAGGATCACAGGTTCAAGACCAGCCTCAGCAATTTGGTGAAACTCTCAGCAATCTAGCAAGACCCTGTTTCAAATTTTTTTTCAAAAGGGTTTGGGGTGTAGCTTGGAGGTAGAATGCCTCTAGGTTCAATCCCTAGTGATACGCACACACACACACACACACACACACACACACACACACACCTCAAGTGTACCTCACCTCAAAGAGCCACAGATGGCTGCAGTAAACGCAGTTAGAAGGGTGGCACAATATTTTGCAATTTCCCAGAGCTTTGAACAAGGACTTGGGGAGGTTGCCTTAGCCCATAGAAATCTCATTGGGGAATTAGCAGCTCGGCCTGTAGAGATGGTTTGAGAATGTAATATCAGGGTAGGCCACCACCAACTGTCTTGGGAACACTTTTGAACATTTAAGAGTTACCCCCATGAGCTGTGGTTGAACTCTGAATGCAGGAGATCTTCCCCCTCAAACTAACCAAACATTATAGTTTTCTGGGAGAAAGAAGCCTGGCTTTTGTCTGGGGCAAGAGAAGACTAGAAATTTGGAGTCTCTCCCTTTTCCTCACTCACAGAGGGACTGAAACAATTCTTACATCCCACCAGGGGTTGGGAGCCCAAAACCACTCTGTGTAAGGGTGTGGGGTGGGGAAGGATGTGTCAGTATGGAACTCCCTAGTGACTTGGAGTTTGGACTTGAATCTTGGGTGAAGAACATCATATAACAAATACTCTTCTAATACAATTGATGGATTTTGAGAATTCCCTTAAAATTATTGCTTTAATACATATGGCATGACCTTGTTTTATCATTCTTCCTACTACCCCGGTGCAGTTGTCTTTACTTCTTTCTGGGTAGGTAGGATTCGTTTTATGTTGTTGGTTTTACCCTGTGTCCCTTCCAGTGAATACTGTAAAAGTTTTATTTCTCTTCTCTCGAATGTAAGTGCTTACCTTAATGGCCTTGGCTGAAAAAATGAGATGAGTTTTTATCTCAGTTGAATATTAGCTCTTCCACAGAAGTTATTAATTCAACTTGCGCACCAAAAAAGGAGTACAAAAGCTCAATTTAACGAGAAAAGAGTCTGTATTCGAATTTCCTATTATCTACTAATTTTAAGTGTATATTAAATGAGGAATCTTGGAGTTTGGAGTTGTCCTTCTGAAATGAAGTTTGAATATTTGGGATAAAAGGACTGAGGATTAGGAGTCTGACGTAGGATGTTACATTGCTGTGGTTGCTACAAAAGCTTTTATAACTTTATTCACAGTTTTGATTTGAAAAGTTTTAAAAGTTGTTTTTTTCTCTCTCATTCTATTTCTTCTTTTCTTCCTCTTCCTCCTTGTTCCTCTTCTTAGTCCTATAGCAGAAAAGAAAACCACGAAATTGAAAATAGAGACTTCAAGCCCGGTGTGGTGGTGCACGCCTGTAATCCCAGTACTTGGGAGGCTAAGACAGGAGAATCACAGGTTTGAGATCAGCCTCAGCTACTTAGTGAGATCCTCAGAAACTTAGCAAGAACCTGTTTCAAAATAAAAAATAAATAGCTGGGAGTGGTGGTGCATGCTTGTAATCCCAGTACTTGGGAGGCTGAGACCGGAGGATCCGGGTTCACAGCCAGCCTCAGCTACTTAGTGAGGCCCTCCACAACTTAGTGAGAACCTGTTTCAAAATAAAGAATAAAAAATAGGGCTGGGCGTCTAGATCAGAGGTAGAATGCCCCTGGGTTCAATCCTCTGTACTGAAAGAAAAAAAAATAGAAAATAGAGACTACAGGTTTTAAGTGGTGCATCAAGCTGGGTCTTTAACTATGACTGGGTGGCTTCATAGATTTGCATTTAGTTCCTGCAAGTTCCTGCCTTCTAAACATCTCCTTGTCTTTGGGTAGTTAAGTGCCTTCTCCAATACTCCAGGTGGGGAAATCCCTTTGGAAGTAGCCCGGGGAGGTTACGATAAGTGGCAGCGCTAATGGCTTATCAAGGACACAACAGGAAAATGTGTTTCTGATGAGTAAGTCCTTGGGCTTGTTCAAGGCATCTGAATTGGCCCAGAGAGATGGTAGGTGACAGATAAGATATAGTCAGAAGGTGCTGATTCTACTGCCTTGGAATTTTTGGAAACAATTTGTGTTTCCAAAGGAAAAAAACAAACAAGCAAAAGAACACACCTAGTTTCTTAATACACACAATTAAAGGAGAATGAGTCAAAGAGATGGATGTGTGCATGGATTATTTTATTCTAACATTGCCGATGACCATGTTGTACCAGCATCATCCCGGGCAAGAACATTCTATCGGGGCCTTCCTTTCCAGGAGACCTCTGTGGATCCTGCTTCCTCAGACCTATAGCTAAAGGTTGTTCAGCACAAATGAAGAGTTCTTCCACATCAGCTTGAGAGATCATTGGAGAAATAGGGAAAGAACACAGCTCTTCAGCCAATGTAGAATTGCTATTAAACATATAAAAAATGTTCACTCTGATAAGTGAAGACTTCTAGGTAACATGAGATGACAGTACTATTATTATTATTTTTTGTGTGTTACCGGGGGTTGAACCCAGGGGTGTTCTACCTCTGAGCTCCACCCCCAGCCCTATTTTTTATTCTTTATTTTGAAACAGGGTCTCACTAAGTTGCGGAGGGCCTCACTAAGTAGCTGAGGCTGGCCGTGAACCCGGATCCTCCTGTCTCTGCCTCCTAAGTACTGGGATGACAAGCATACGCCACCACGCCCGGCTATATTTACATATTTTCTATAAAGGGCCAGACAAATACCCATTTTAGGGTTTGTGGCCATATTTCTATTTCAATTATGCAACTCTGCTAATGTACACAAAAACAGTCATAGAAAACAAGTAAATAGATAAGAATGGCTGTATGTCAACAAAACTTTATTTATAGACACTGAAATTTGAATTTCATGTGATTCTCACATCTCACTAAACATTATTCTTTTTAAAACTTTTTAAATGAAAAATGTTAAAGCCATCCTTAGCTTACTGGTAGTTCCAAACCAAGCGGCAGGCTGAATCTGGATTTCTGGCTCCAGTGTGCTGACCCATGGTTTAAACCTCAAAGCCAGCACATCCAAGCCCTTTATTCTCCCCAAACAGCACATGGAGCTTTTGTGCCACCGGTAGCTCTTCATACCTATCCACTTTTCTCGTTGCTGATCATGCCACATTCCTGAATTTCTTTATTTTCATTACCTGTGTTGACTTAGAGATGAACTTAAAAAAGACTATTATTTTAATTGTACGTATTTATGGGGTATGGTGTGGTTACCGGGTGGGAGATTTTAAAAGTTATTCCACCCAACCTCAGTCCTTGCTTATCTACTTGGAAAGCATGCAATCAGAAAGCATAAATGGGGAATGCAGGAGGTTCATTTAGACACCATGTGAAGAGACCATAGGAGAAAGGCCATGAGGGGAAAGGGTTGAGGTCCAGGGGAAAGCCAGGGAATGAAAAGGCAGCCTGGAGCAATGGGGTTACGCTCCCCAGATGGGGTCTGGAGTGGTCCTTTTCCAGGTATGGAAAGCGGCATGGAGTATTCCAAGTGTTGGGCTTTATAGTCCCTCTGGACAACTTCCTTATATGTATTAATTACAGGGAGGTCCACTGCCCTTTGCCCATAGCAACTTAGTGACCTTGTGTTGTTCTTCTATCCCCTTCCCACAGGAGAAAGTGTATCGGTATTGGAAAATTGCTCTGATATTAATTTCTAGTAAAATGTAAAAGGCAGTCATTCAGGCAGGGAGAGGCAGTAGCTCTGTACATTCCAAGAGCTCCCCCCCTTCTCTTCTGCCCCTTTGTTCTAATGATTAACCCATAGTAAGAATGTAAAGATAATTGAAGCCTCTAGCCTTAGAAGCACGCAGAGACTTAAGAACATCATAGAGGCAGTTAAGGCTTTAGTCCTAAGATCACAGTGACTCTGCCTAGCACATTTTAAAACCATAAAGATAGCAAGGGCCTTATGCTTGCTCTTATAGATTATACACAGCTATACTGGCTACAGCTAGTGCCTTGGTTTATCTCCTATGCTTTGTGACTCGGCCTCAGTATGAGAAAGGCAAACTTCATGCGTTACATCAAAGTGCCCATAGTTGATAGACAACCAATACAGCCCAATACAGTAGGGGTAAAAACAAGGTAGATTAGTGACCTCTGCACTTAGTAAATGCACTTAGTAGACTAGAAGGCACCACCTGCCTAAGGAATAAGTCATGTCTAAGAAATAAGTTACTAGTCCGTTGCCTTAGTAATGCTGATAAGAACATACCAATGTGAGAACTGTATTTAAGGGGCTGGGGTCGGAGGGAGGGACAGAGTTCCACTTTTGGGATCTCCGGCGTGTCTTCCAGGCACGCTGCTTTTCCTCTTCTCTTTTTCTGTTTCCTACTGACTCTGTAATAAAATTTTGTTAAAGCTGCAACCGAGCTGCCTGTTAGTTTTAATTCTTCTCTTCAGACAATCTGATCTGAATTGAAGGAAGAACCCACAGCACCGCTCCCACCGTAACAGAAGGGGTCAAAGTAAGTCTCTGCAGGTAAGCTTCCAGTCAGTCCCAGTTAGCCCCATCTGCTAACAGTGTGATAGTTCAATACATGTATATAATGTGTAATCAGAAATGAGCTTTATCTCAACCCCTTGGGATGGACGGTTTCAGGCCCAAATAGATCTTTCTGATGGCCAAATCTGCCCTTAATAAAGGAAGAGAAGTGCTTCAGTTTTTCCCATTACACAACAAAATAAACAGAACACGTAAAGCCTTAAAATGTAATTGCCAGATTAAAGTAAGATTTTTGATATAATTTAGTGGGAATAAAGGTATATTCAATCAATAAAGAAAAAAAAGAAAAAAAAAAGCACTTGGATCTCTATTTTGACAGTGTAGGGACTAAAGACCGCAGGAGGATATTGGGTGTCTTGGTTCGAAAGAAGGATTATCACCCAGAAAAATGAAAAAACAGGTACAGAAGGGCAAAGTTGGGTATATAAATAAATAACTATTATGGCTTTGCACACGAGATCTATTATTTATTTTCAGCTGGAGAGAAACAAAAACTAGATAGGGGAGGGGTTATACAATTGATCAACAAATGAAAGCATGTCTACCTCTCATGACTTTTAAAAATAGAGCTAAATAGCTATAAAGAGATAATGAAATTGGTCTATTACTTTGTGTGTGTGTGTGGGGGGGGTGCTGGAGATTGAACTCAGGGGCATTCTACCTCCAAGCTACACCCCCAGCCCTATTTTGTTTTATGTTTTGTTTTGAAACAAGGTCTCACTAAGTTGCTGAGAGCCTTGATAAATTGCTGAGGCTGGCCTTGAAGCTATGATCCTCCTGTCTCAGCCTCCCAAGTACTGGGGTTATAGGTGTGTGCCACCATGGCTGGCTGGTCAATTACTTTTCATTATTGTGTTATTAAAACTTAGGATATTTTAAGAAGTAGGATTCTAAGTTCAAGACCAGCCTCAGCAACTTAGTGAGACGCTGTTTCAAAATAAAAAATAAAAGGGGCTGGGGATGTAACTCAGAAGCAGAGTGCTCCTGGGCTCAATCCCCAGTACTGCAAAAACAAACAAACAAACAAATAAACAAACAAACAAACACAACAAAACCTTAGGAAGTTTTAATAAGTAAATTCAGAAATATCTTTTTTTTTTGATAAAGCCAACTGCATAAAGTAGTTTGCTAGTCTTAAATTCAATAACCCCTATTTCTGGAGAACCTGTGGTATGGAGCAAGAGATGACAATGATTGTAACAGTAGTTTTTGCCATATCTATTTATACACACACACACACACACACACACACACACACACACAAACACACATATATATACACACACACATATGGACATATATACATTACTTAAATAGAAAACAAATATCCTTGGAAAAACTCACCTGTGAACTCTATAAAGTAACAAATTAATACCGATCACTAAGTACCAATCAGTAGCTGAATGCTCCTACGTGATAGGTGCTGTCAAATATTATACATTGATTGTCTTTTTCCTCCCCTAAATTTTAATCACAGACCATTCCAAGCATATGAAAAACGGGAATAGATTGCTATATTTATCTGCCTAGCACCCATCTTCTAACTTCAGCAATGAAATTGTGATGAAGTGTTTTTTATCTAGCCACTAATTCCCTCCTTGAATTTTTCAAGGAAAAATTCAAAAGAAATTCCAGACATCATATTATTTGGTTTATCATATTTCTGTATGCATCCTTAAAAGACAAAGACTCAAAAAAATAAACCTACAATGCCATTATCATATTAAAATATTTAGCTATAGTTTCTTAGTACTGCAAAATATTTAGTCAGTGTTTAACATTCCAACTGACTCATGGAAGTTATAAATATGTATTTTTGTGTATTTCAAATTTTTTACAAATTGTTTATTTGAATTGGGATCCAAATAATTTCCATATATTACGATTGGCTGATTTGTCTCTTAAGTAACTTTTAATGTATAGGGTTCCCCTGTCTTCCCTTGCAATTTTTCAATGAGTAAATTAAGCCCTTTTTCCAATCTGAATTTTGCAGACAGCGCCCCATGCGGTCCACCCTTTGAGTTTTCTATAAATCGATAGCTATATCTGGAGCCTTGATCATATAAATATAACAATCAGGAGGGGGGCCAAGATGGTTTTAGGTTCTTCCGGAGGGAGGCTTGTTTTCTCTTTCTGTGGGCATTTGTTCACGCTATCATTATCAACCTAGACCCATGTATTCATTAAGGTATGAAAATGGTTCTAATTTAACTAGTAACATTTTTTCCATCTATTATCCATCCGGTACAATTTGTGCAGGACAATCGAGATAAATTCTTGCTTTTTTCCCTTTATATTTACTAGTTTTCAAAGTAATCAGTAAGTATCCTCCAATCATGATCAATTAGCATGGCTAATTATGTGGAGGAAGTTATTCTGATCTCATTGATTATACACACAAGCACACATGAATGTACACATGGAAGACCCATCCTTATCATGTTTTTATCCATTGTGACTATTCTCCTTACAGGTTATCCCCATCCATGGGATAAACTCCAGTGGGAGCTTAATCAGGTTGCCTCCTGAGTCCTTTAACAAGACACCTGTATTCTTTTATAGGATCCTTCTCATACAATAGGATTCCAGGCTCATCTGTACATTTCCTACTTCATATTTGTAAATAGCAATTTCTGCAAGAAGTACTGTTTTTAAAATGGGAAAAAGTAAGTGGACACCACAATGTAGTCTGTAGGGGTCATCACTGCTACTAGATGGCCATCTCAGTGGACAGTACTAGGAAATATGTAGACACATTTTTTTTTACAGATTAAAAAAGACATGAGTTGTATTGATACTGTCAATTAAAATTCAGGACCATTTAAGGTTTTTATTTAACCTACTTTAAGATTGAGGAAGAAAAGAGACCCAATAATATTATGTCTATGTATGACAGCATCACTAACGACCTTACTAGCATGTACAGGGAGGGAGGAGGAGGGGAGCGAGATGGGGTTAGGAGGGAAGCACACAAGAGATCTTTGTGTGCAAAGTGAACATATTGCTTTGAATCTCGCTGTGATGTGCAATTATATTGCACCATTAAAACTCTGTAAAAAAAAGCCCATTCTTCGATAACACATCTCTGTCATCTTTCTCCTACTCCAGGAACCCAGTTCTCAAAATTATTGGAAATTAAAGAATTAGAGCATCACATAAGAATTCATGTCTTTTAATGTACTCACAGCACTATGGAAATAGCAATACCAAGGCTATCCCCTAAAGCTGTGATACCAGAAAAGAGTACATGACTTCACTTTTTTATATAGCTGTCTTTGTCTTCAGCAATGAAAGTATTAGAGTATACCTTTCAGGAATGTGCAAATTTTTGGGTTTTGAAGTTGTATACATAGCCCAGTTCCTCATTTGTGACTATGCCACCAACTAGCTATATATTTAGGACCACTTAATTTTTGGTATTACATTAAAAATGAATAGGTTTTGTGATTATGTAAAACACTTCTATAGTTTCAAAGGCAAGTGTCCAGAGTGAGGTAGATTCAAACAAAGCTAAAATCTCTCCCTAGTCTATCTGTCCCGTTCCTTTTCTTGGTCTCTTATGTAGTGCAAACTAGTTCAACCTCTATGGAGATCATGTGGAGACAGGGGGCTGCACCAAGTGCTGTGTGCATGCATGTTACTGTCAAGTTGATATTCATTGTGATATGAGACTATAATGCACTAATAAAACACATAAAAATTTGGGCTTTTTATTTTATTGCTTTAAAATGTAAGCAGATAGTTTAGTATATTCCTGTATCTACCTGTTTTAGATGAGTGGTAGTACTCCACAATAACCTTTCTTCATCTTACCATTTTTTTTTGTTTCACAATGTATCCTCAAAATCATACCCTAGCAATATATAAAGATACTCATCATTCATTTGTAAGACTGCACAGTTTACCATCATGTGGCTGTGATTTCGGTTATTCAGTCAGATTCCGAATAGTAAATTGGGTTGTTACCCATATATTGCTGCTACACAAAGAACTGCATGTACAACCTGTTGCCTATATCCCTTTTATTAAGCATAGATTTGTGGATGACTTTGCCATTGGGGTAAATGGCAGATGCCTATATAATTTTGCTATCAGTTGCCAATTTCTCCTCCATTTTCCATTCCTGCCAGCAACGTTGGGGATGGCCAGTGTCCTCCCAACTTGTCCACAGAATATGCTTCACTTTTGACTCCTGATGACTAAATAGGTGCAAAGAGGCAACTCCATGCAGTGTTGATTTGTGTTTTTCTTATGGTGGTTAACAGCCATTTGTACTTTTCTTTCCATTAATTTCTTTTCATTCGTCTAACGCATTTTCTTTTTTGTTTATTTATTTATTTTTATTTTTTTGCGGTACTGGGGATTGAACCCAGGGGCATTTTACCTCCGAGATACACCCCCAGCCCTATTTTTTATTCTTTTATTTTGAAACAGGGTCTCGCCAAGTTGCGGAGGGCCTCACTAAGTAGCTGAGGCTGGCTGCGAACCCGGATCCTCCAGTCTCAGCCTCCCAAGTACTGAGATTACAAGCGTGTGCCACTACACCCAGCTCATCTAACGCATTTTCTTTCTATTGAGTCACGAGTATTTTCCTTCTGTATGTTCATAAGTTCTTCATGTATTAGAGATTTTAAACCTTTATGTTAAAAAATACTTTCCTGATTGACCATTAGTCTTTTTATTTACTTCTGCAATTTTTTGCTGTGCAAATTTTTAATTTTTTTATGTTTTACAATCTATCTAATTTTGCTTTGCTTTGATATTTGGGTCATAGCCAGGGAAAGTTTCCATTATCCCATTTTGTATGTTTTCTAATCTATCTAATTTTGTCTTGGTTTGAGACTCAAGTCATAGCTAGGGAAAGTCTCCATTATCTTCAAGTTGTAAAAGAATTTGCTTCTAATACGGCAGATTAAGATTTTTACATTTCAAGATCTTATCCATTTAGAATTTATCCTGGATTAGGATGTGAAAAAAGGTTCACTATTACTTTTTTCATATGACTATGCAGTTAACCCAATACAATTTATTAAATAGTACATCTTTTACCAAGGATGTCATGTGCTGCTTTTATTTTATATTAAATCTGTGCTGTTGGGCGTGGTGGTGCATACTTGTAATCCCAGTACTTGGGAGGTTGACACAAGAGGATCACAAGTTTGCAGCCAGCCTCAGCTGCTTAGTGAGGCCCTCTGCAACTTAGTGAGACCCTGTTTCAAAATAAAGAATAAAAAATAGGGCTGGGGGTGTAGCTTGGAGGTAGAATGCCCCTAGGTTCAATCCCCAGTACCACACACACACAAATAAATAAAATAAAATAAAATAAAATAAAATCTGTGCCTGCAATTGGGTTGATTTCTGGATTTTCTAATATATTTATTGGCCTGTAATAATTTTATGACTGATATGACACTATTTTAATTTTAGAGGATTCATAGTGTATTTTAGAATTGGCAGGGCTCTCTGTGCTTCTTCATTGTTCTTTTTCATGGTGTTTTTTACTACTCTTGTTTACTTGTTTTTCCAAATGACCGTAAGAACCAACTAATACAGTCTATATAGTATTTTTGTTGGGATTGTAAAATATAATTTAGATCAAATTATAGCAATACACATTTTTAAATCAGAGCTGTTGTGTATTAAAAAAATACTTGTTTTACTCTAGTTTTTTCTCTTTTTTCTTTTACTCTAGTTTTAATGGCCAAATTTAACATGCTATCAGTAAGATTTTCTTTTATCTAGAATATATACCAACACAAGAGATATGGTTTGACTGGTAGTATAATTGCATTTGTTTATGAATAAATCATTTGTAACCAACTTTTCGTATGTCTGTGGTTGCATCATTAATTGGGTAGGTTGAAATACTCCAGTTGATAGAGACATAATGGTTATATTTTCTTTCAGTTTACTGTCTTGATTGTGTTATGTGGTTTCATGATTGAGAGTGGATATTTAGGTATAGCTTTACAAAAGGAAATCTGCTCTTGATGCTTTCTCATCCACAGTAAGACAATTAACTAGCTACAGTTGAAAAACAATGGGTCTGCTTTAAGTTTTGTTGTTTGTGTTTGTGAACATTATCTCAGTAATGTCAAAGATTAATATTTCAGACCATAGTCATCACACTGGAGTTGTGTAGCCTGGCTGTGATGGGTCAGATTTACCATCTCTGTCCTCCATCCCTAATTCTAGTGTCATGCATAGATTTACAGCATCTCATTTTTATAAGATTTTAAAAATGTATACATCATTAAACAACCCACCACGGCCTCCCGTATGCTTCAGAATAAAACTAGTGTTCTCAAAGTCCAAACTAAAATAGGTATATCAAAGCTGAAACTTATTGCAATAAGTAATAATGGCAAATATTTACAACTTGCCAGACTCTGCCCAAGTGTTTTCCACACATTAACTTAGTCTTCCCAACAACTTGAACTATTTCCTAATTCTATAAATGAGGACGTTAGTTGAATGATTAGTAGGTAAGATTTGGACTCTGATAGTCTGGCCCAGGAGCCCATGCCATTGACCACTATACTGTTCTGCCTCTGTGCACCAGAACAGCTTCTGTTAACCCCCAAAGTGTGCAGGGATCCCTTTCCATGTGTCTGGCACAGTGCAAGGCTTTGGGGGATGTGGAGATGAGCGAGACGGATGTGATCTCTTTCCCTTTGGAAGGAGCATGGATGGAAAGTTGAACAGCAAGAGAGAAGACCGAGGAGGTGAGAAAATCTTGGTTTTGAAGGGGCTTATAAGTCATGTTAAGCAGACCAGATTTTATTCTCCTGGCACTGAAAATCCACGGGAGGGATCCATACATGAGAAGATTCGGCAGCATCGGGAACGTTGACACAGGAGACAGCAATGTCAGAAGCCTGCTGGAGTAGAAACAGGTCTGGAGTGGGATCAGGAAGAACGAGGGAGAGGGAAACAGAAAGAGGCTAGTCTCTCTATGAAAGTGGCTTCTCAAAGAAAGGGAGCATAGGGAACAGTAGCAAGCAAGAGGGGAGAAAAGGTGAAGTAGTTTGTTTTTTATTTATTTATATTTATATTTATATTTATTTATTTATTTTTGTGGTGTTAGGGATGGAACCCAGAGGCATTCTACCTCCGAGCTACACCCCCGGCCCTATTTTTTATTCTTTATTTTGAAACAGGGTCTCGCTAACTTGTGAAGGGCCTCACTAAGTAGCTGAGGCTGGCTGTGACCCTGGATCCTCTGGTCTCAGCCTCCCAAGTACTGGGATTATAAGAGTGCGCCACCATGCCCGGCTCTGATTTTCTTATTTGGAAACAGGGTCTCACTAGGTTGATGAGAGTCTTACTAGTTGCTGAGGCTGTCCTCGAACCTGTGATCCTCTTGTCTCAGCCTCCCAAGTACTGGCGTTACAGGCATGTGCCACCATGCCAGGCTTATTTTTTTATTTTTGAGGTAGGAGATTTAAATGTTATTTGAACCAGAAGAAAAGGAAAAAATGGCAGAAGGAAGAGAGCGAAGAGAACCTGTGATGGGGACAGGCTGAAGGAGATCTAGCTTTCTGTGGAAAAGAGGTCATATAGAATAAGTGAAATTGGCTGGGTGTGGTGGCGCACGCTTGTAATCCCAGTACTTGGGAGGCTGAGACTGGAGGATCCGGGTTCGTGGCCAACCTCCGCTACTTAGTGAGGCCCTCCGCAACTTCGTGAGACCTGGTTTCAAAATAAAATATAAAAAATAAGGCTGGGGGTATAGCTCAGAGGTAGAATGCTCCTGGGTTCAATCCCCAGTACCACAAAAAAAAAAAGAATAAATGAAATTGACACCATGCTTTATGTACGAAGAGTCACCATGACATCCCTCGACGGTCACTTCACTCAGTCCCATAGCAACCCTATGACGCAGGTATCATCAGGGCTATTTTTATACTTTTATTGGTTCCATGAAATTGTCCGTTATCGTGAGATTCAAAGTGCTACATTAATACATGCACACATCCCTTCATTATCATTGTTATTTTATATGTAAGGAAACGGGCTCAGAGAGATGATTAACTTGCTCAAGGTCACACAGGTCACTGATGTCCAAAGTCTCTTTTCTCTATGCCGTGTTGTTTTTAGGGACGAGTAGGGGTTCACCAGAGAGAGAAGGCAAGGAGACAGGTATTCCAGACAAGGTATGAAAGCATCCATCTTGGATAGAAGTGGAAAAGCTGGCTGCTCACCGTGGTTAGAGCATGAGGTGACCGTGGGAAGTAATTGGGGGGTTGATGTAAAGGTAAACTGAGATTTCTGGATCTTGTCTGGTGATCTAAGGAGTAAGCAATAGACAGTCACCTTGTGGGATTTAAGTCTGGGAGGAGAATGATCAGATCTATGTTTAGAAAGACAGAACTGTTGGGGAAGAAAAGATCCAGAGGCAGGAAGACAAGAGGGGAGGCTATCATAGTGGTATAGAGAAAAGATGGCAGCCAGGAATGGTGTACACCTGTAATCCTAGTACTTGGGAGGTTGAGACAGTAGGATCACAGATTCGAGGCCAGCCTCAGCAATTTAGTGAAACCTTATTTCCTCAGCAACTTAGTGGGACCCTGTTGCAAATAAAAATAAAAAGGGCAGGGGGTGTATCTTGGAGATAGAATGCCCCTGGTACAAAAAACAAAGAAAAAAAGAAAAAGAATAAGATGAAGGAGAAGGAGGAGGAGGAGGAGAGAGAATAGATGGTCATTATCTTGATAAATATCTTAGTTAGAGCTATGGCTACAGATGAGGCTGAAAACAAATTCAAGAGACACTCCTGATACTTGATGAGACTATATGGCCGAGTGCTTGAGAAAAAAAAAAGGCACGATGACTTTGAAATTCTGTAGTTATGCTAGAAGCTAGGAGATAATGGAATGATGTCTTTTAAGTTCCCAGAGAAAATGATTTTCCACCCAGAATTCCATATGCAGTCAATCCGTGAATAAAATGTGAAAGTCAGATAGTCAAATCCTAAGCAGTTTATTTACTTCATCTTTTCTCATGAGCTACTAAAGCATGTGCTCCAACAAAACAAGGGTGTAGATCAATATAGAGGAGGACCCAGGACATGCAACACAGGGAAGATGAGAGGAATCTCCAGAAAGATGCTTCAAGAATCCAAGAATAAGGGTATAGAGTAATCCCAGACAGAAGCTAGTTTCAACTGCAGCTGGAGTTCATGGGATTCCACATGTTCTCTCAAGAGGCTGAAAATGATAGAATACCTGAAATGTAATTGGGGGAAGAATTAATTATGATAAAGAATATGGGTATAAAACTATAATGGAGAACCAACAAATAAACACCAACAATGGAAATAAAACAAACTGAAACAAAATAAACATTGATTCCATGGTAAACACAAGAATATGTTTAGACTATATGGCATGGTCCAGTTGTGAAATATATTTAGATAGTAATGATAATATCATGACTGGATAATTTAATAAAATTTGCTGGGTTGGGCAGACTCTGGAGAGGGCCAGAGTACATGAGATGTAGTTGTGGGAGCAGAGCTGGTATTAAAGTTTAGACCTCAGGCTCTATAGCAGGAAGCCACTAGGTAGTATTCTAAAATTGAAAAGTCAAGAAATAGTATTTTTGGTTACTTAGCTATTGGAAAGCTAATGCAAAAAAAAAAAATTAAAAGAAATAACTGAATCAGGGCTCTAATCTCATCAGTGGATAACTCTACTGAAGAATTACTAAGTCAAATGGATTTACTGGGTGATAACTTAGGCAATTGGGACATGGCTAGAGGGCTTAGATCACTGGAAGTATGGCCTTGGTGACTATTTTTATGTCCCTCACTCCATCCCCTTGCTCTCTCTGTTTCCTGCTGCTGCCATACTCTGAACTCCACAGACATGACCTGGCCTAACAAGGACTGAACCTCTGAAACCTCCAGAACTGTGAGCAAGTAAATATTCCTTCCTCTAAGTTGTGGTCATCAGGTATTTTGGGTTACAATGGTGAGAATGTTGACTGAACCATTAGGCATCTTCTCTACCACTGACCCACAGTCCCAGCTCTAGATTTTTTTTTTTTTTTTGCGATACTGGGGATTGAACGCAGGGGCGTTCTACCTCCGCGCTACGCCCCTGGCCCTATTTTTATACTTTATTTTGAAACTGGGTCTCATGAAGTTGCGGAGGGCCTCACTAAGTAGCTGAGGCTGGCCGCAAACCCAGATCCTCCGTTCTTCTCCTCCCATGTACTGGGATTACAAGCGTGCGCCACCACTCCCGGCTTGGCCCTTACTTTTTATTTTATTTTTATTTTATTTATTTACTTATTTATTTATTTTTTTTGTGGTACCGGGGATTGAACGCAGGGGCGTTCTACCTCTGCGCTACACCCCCGGCCCTATTTTTATACTTTATTTTGAAACTGGGTCTCATGAAGTTGCAGAGGGCCTCACTAAGGAGAGAGAGAGAGAGAGAGAGAGAGAGAGAGAGAGACAGGGAGAGAGAGAGAGAGAGAGAGAGAGAGAGAGACAGGGAGAGAGAGAGCTAGAGAGCTGAGGCTGGCCGCGAACTCAGATCCTCTGGTCTCCGCCTCCCAAAGTACTGGGATTACAAGTGTGCACCACCACGCCCGGCTTAGATTTTATTTTTGATTGATGCAATAGATGTCTGTGCCTACCACTGACCCACAGTCCCAGCTCTAGATTTTTTTTTTGATTGATGCAAGAGATGTCTGTGCTGAACCCTCAGGCCCCATAAGATTTGTTAATGTAGATTATTCCTTATTGTTTCTTAGAAAACCTTTTTGGAAATTAGAATATAATAGGGGTGATAAGTGCAACCAATTCTCTACATTGGTATTGTTATCATTCATGAGCAGGGGCAAAAAATCAGCCACCGGTGAGATTTGCAGGAAGTTGGGCTCTTTGGAGATTGTCCAAAGCATGATTTATTTCTCAAATTTTAGTATACTAAATAGCGTACAAATGGGAAAGACTGCCTTTATATAATATGTTTCCTTTCTAATATCAACCCCAGTGTAACTCATAAGTGACAAATGTCATGGTTAAATGTTATATATGTTATACTTTGCATCACACTATGTTCTGTGATTCGTGTGTGATGTGATGGTTAATCTGGATTGTCAACTTGACTGGATTATGAGCCACCTAAGATGATGTGACTTAGGGTGTGTTGATGAGATGACTGGCTTATGCAATGGCATACTGATGGAGAAGTCCTGCCCTGAATGTGGGCAGCATGGTTCTGAGAGGGGTAGGACCTGGAAAAAGAAGGAGAAAGCTGCACGAGTCATGCTTGGTTCTTCTTGAGAAAAGTGCATCTGCTCTTACCTGGGATATTGGCCTTCGGCTCTTAGAACGGGATTTTCACCATCATTTCCCTGGAGAATTTCCTTGCCCTTCCATCTTGGACTAGAACTGTATTATCAGTTGTTCCAACTCCAGCTCTTTTTTTTTTTTTTTTGCAGTACCGGGGATTGAACCCAGGGGCGTTCTACCTCCATGCAACACCCCAGGCCCTATTTTTTATACTTTATTTTGAAACCGGGTCTCACAAAGTTGCGGAGGGCCTCACTAAGTAGAGAGAGAGAGAGAGAGAGAGAGAGCGACAGGGGGGGAGAGAGAGAGAGAGTGAGCTGAGGCTGGCCACGAACTTGGATCCTCCGGTCTCTGCCTCCCAAAGTACTGGGGTTACAAGCGTGCGCCACCACACCTGGCTTCGACTCCAGCTCTTGAACCGCTGGACCAGCTGCCTCTGGATCTCCATGTGCAGACAGCCATTTGGGACTGCACTGCTTTGGACCATAAGCTGATTTAATGAATCCCCTTTTACCATATACATATCCTGCGAGTTGTGTTACTCTAGCCAACCTTGACTCATACACCATGCAATTGGATTCTGTTGAGAGTGACTTGGTGTCACGAGCTAATTGACACTGGAAATAACATCAGCACATTGTATGAGCCTTGCATGATTGTTACAAGGATTAAGGGATATGATATTCATTAAAGACCTGGCATCATGTGTGTGGGGTCAGTTAGACTTTGCTGAGTCATAAGTCGCTCCCAAATTTAATAGTGTAGAACAAGAAACATTTATTATTTCTTGAGAATCTCCAGGGTGGCTAAGTGGTGTTCTTGGTTGGAGCTGACTTCTTTAGGTCTAGGATGGGTGGCTGGTTTGCTTTCAGTTGGGGTATCAGCAAAGACTTGGGCATTGATTTCTCATCAATTAGCAATGTTCCCAACAGCAGTAGTATCTATGACCCAATGCTCCATTATTTTCAAGTCTGCTGGTATCCCAGTTGCTATAGCTATTATTTCATAGCCTTGGCAAATTGTATTGCCAAACCCAGAGTGAGTTCAAGAGGTGGCTACTTAGCACCTGGATACAGGAACACTAATTACTTGGCTCAACCATGTTTTAGACAATCTACTCTCTTGCCTAACAAAAGGTATATGCGGTATAGATGAGTTATCATTGTGATGGATACTTTGACCAGAAGAAAAATGTCTGTAAGTACCATAGAAGAAAAAGCACGTTTGATAGGAATTGAAGGGATTATTAACTAACCTTGGATAACTATGGATTTTACTCTCCCCTTTCTGAGTAAGCACAAGCATCTCTTTTAAATCTAAATGGTATATAAACACTAGCATCTAAGTGTATACATTCAGAATAAACTATGTTGCTGAAATATATGTGAGTATGACTCATATTCAAATATTTACTGCTCTAAATCTTTACATTGGCTCCCCCATAGACTTGGGAGCTAAACTTCCCGAATTCAAACACCGACTGTAACTTTCTAGCTGCATGACATCAGACAAGTTCTCAACCCTTGGTGCCTCAGTATCCTTATCTGTAAAATGGGAGATATTAATAGAATATAATTCATATAATCCACATGAGAATTAAGGAATGTGTGTGTGTGTGTATCTAGCATTTTGAACAGAACAGTACCTGACACGGAGTGACCATTAATTATCATAGATTGCTATAATTATTTACAATGAATCTGAGTCGTCTGAGTGTGAATTGTTTTAGTCATGGATCCCCCAGATTGTGCGAGTGCTTTTCTCCATACCTTTGTTTGACACATTTTTATAGAATAGCTATCTTCATTTTCAGGAACAGATTATTAGTATTGGAAAGGGAATTTGTTTATAACGATCAGCTCTAGAGTAAACCCCACACTTTAACGTGCTCAGGATGATATTTTTAATCTCTGTTTTAAAAAAAGTACTTTTATTGGTGCATTATCATTATACACCATCGTGAGGTTGAAAGTGTTACAAACGTATGTGTGCACAAATCTTGGTGTGTTTCTCTTCAGATCTCTCCCTGTTATTCTCTGCTCCCCATACAGATTAGTGAAATCGGTACACATGGACATCGCATTAATTGAACAGTTTCCTTCATCAATTCTTCTTTCCCCCTTTCCCACCTCCCTTCTCCTATCCCCTTCCACTCTTCCCCTGGTCAGCCTCTTCCATGATCTAAAGTCCCTTTTGTTTCCTGTTTTCCCTGTAGCTTCCACATATGAGAGAAAACATCCAACCCTTAACTTTCTGGGACCTGCTCACCTCCCTGGCAAGTGAACTGAAGAGACACTTTCTCAAAAGAAGAAATGCAATTGGCCAATAATTATATGAAAAAAAAATGTTCAACGTCATTAGCAATCAGGGAAACACAACTCAAAACTACAATGAGATCCCATCTAACTCCAGTTAAAATGTCAGTCATCAAGAACACAAACAATAATAAATAGTGGTGAGGATGTGGGGAAATAACCCCTATATACTGTTGGTGGGTAAATTGACAAGTTAGTACAACCATGATGGAGACCAGTATAGAAGTTCCTCAAAAGACTGGGACTGAAACCAACATATAACTCAGCTATACCACTGTATTGGTCAGGGTTCATGAGACTAACAGAATTCACAGAATGAGTATATGGAAAAAGGGGTTTATCAGATCAGCTTACAATGTAGTCCCGAGTTCCAACTGCACGTGGAGAGTCAGAGGAACCAGTAGCTGGTCGAGCGGTCTAAGAGCTCTTCGGAGAAACCATGATGAAGTTTCAGTTCGAAGGGCTGGAGGCCGACGATCTCAGACGAGAGCAGAAGATCTCTGAAGAGCAGAAGAGCTCTTCAGAGAAACGGCAAAGTTGGAGGCTGACGATCTCAGATGAGACCAGATGCGTTTTCTTTGGAAAGAGTCGCGCATCCCTCTACGCGGCTTTCTCCTTCTTTTATCTAAGTCCTGCACCTATCAGAACCCTGCTGCCTACATTTAGGGCAGGACTTTCTGTTTAATCTGCTGTTACACACCCAAAGTCACATGATCCTGGGTGTGTCATGATCCGGTCAAGTTGACAAATTAGATTAACTATCACAACCACGCCTTAGTATTTTTCCAAGAGAATTAAAGTCACAATACTACAGTGACACATGTGTATCCCTGTTTATAGCAGCACAATTCACAATAGCCAAATGATGGAACCAACCTACATGTCCATCAACAGATGAATGGGTAACAAAAATGGTATATACACACAGTGGAATTTTACTCAGCCATAAAGAACACAATTGTGTCGCTTTCAGGAAAATGGATGGAACTAGAGAATATTATACTCAGAATGGTTTTTTGAAGGACACGGAACTAGAGAACTGCTTGCCTGAAACTGGAATACGGGCTTTGGAGTTTCCAGTTCAGTGGTCATTCTAGTATAGCACATTCTAATGCTGTGGGCATGGTAGGAAATGAACACATTTAAGTCATAATTGAATAAGTGCAGAAACTCCATAAATTTAAAATAGTCTACTTTCAAAAGAGGTTGGTTTGTGAGATACAAAGTTGGCTGCCTAGACTAATCCTTAATTGGGGGGAACATGTACTAAGAGCTGAATCAGATATTAAACTAAATTTCAGAAACTTTTCATTTCACATTAACTCTAGTCATGTCTCTCTCGTATAGTGTCTAAACATTCTGGAACGTCTTAGCCGACCTCTGGAATCCTTTTAGAACACACGTGTAGGGGTCCGGAGAGTTGGATAGCCCTGTGCCTTGGAACTCAGGAAGGAATTAAGGTTGGGGAATTAATATGACCCTGGTTTTCAGTTTGCTTTGGACTTAGAGGCTATCCTGAAGCAAATGATCTCAGTGGGGTGACATGGCTGCAGAGTAAATATTGGCAGTTTAGGCAGAATTTGAGCTTCTGAATACAACTTCAAATTAGCAAATATAAAATAAAGTTAAACGTGGGTAGAGCGCACACATGGGACCTCCGTCCCAGATGTCACATTTAGGGTTTCAGGGCGACATTCTCTAAGTGCAGGGCAAGGTTAAGAAGTCAGGGTCTGTCAAATATCATCCAAAATCCCAAACAGAGGCTGACCCTGAAAGATCAGTTCTTTGGAAAGAGAACTTTTTATTTGTTTTGAGATTTCTGAATCCATGAAACCAAGGTGGGGAATCTGGGCTCATTCTTCCCACCTTCTTCATCCCATCTGAATTCAGTGTTTCTCTAGGACTCTTTCCACAGCGAGGTAAACGCCAGGGCAGAGGGGCGGCTTCAAAGCAAACGAGGCCCTTAATTTATCATAAAAAAGAAGACTGGTTGTTAAGGTTTTATTGGATTACAATAAAGGCTCCTAGCGCTCGGAGCCTGTGGTCTGATTCCCGGCATTACTAGGGGAGCTTGAAATCATAACCACAGATTATAGCGATGCGCTTCCAAATTTCCATATTCTAAGCAAAGATGCTGCTTTCCTGGAGCTCATGTGGAATTACATGCTCTGTGATTTTAGGATATGTATTGGAAAATTTTTTTCTGTTTGGATATCACTTCAGGAGGGCTGTGATTCTCCAATCACCTCTGTGGTTATAGCTTCGACGTTCTTAAAAAAGAGAAGGGAAGGGGGGGAAAAAAGAAAACTGAACCAAACAAAAGATGCCTGTTGTGACTCCCTGTGTCCTGTCTTTTTGTACAGCATGAATGCTTTCATTAATTTCGTTCTTTCACCAAGTTCAGGCAAAGTTCTTGCAGGGTGATTCTGGGTTGCCGCAGCGGCTTTACGCACATCTCCTGGGTCAATCTCTCTTCCCAACCTTCCCGTTATGAAGTTGCATTTTATCAGCTAAACAGACTCTAACATCTATCATCTCTCATGCAAATTGTGCATATGTAAATTCACAAATATGTACATGCACATAGATAGTACGATTGCATATTTACTGATGTAGATCAGTGAACGCATTTGCTAAATTTATTATATATAATGCTAAATTTATTATATATAATAATAAATTTATTATATAATAAATTATTATATATAATAAATATTATTATATTTATATATATACTTAAGTATGTATATATACTTTTTTTGGAGGGGGGCTGCTTGGCAGACAGACCATATTGGTTCAGAAAAGAATGATGGAAAGAAAGTGGAAGACATAAACAGATGTCTTTGATTTTTCTTTTTTTTTTTTTGAGGTACTGGGGATTGAACCCAGGGGCATTCTACCTCCAAGCTACACCCCCAGCCCTATTTTTTTTTATTCATCATTTTGAAACAGGGTCTCACTAAGTTGCGGAGGACCTCACTAAGTAGCTGAGGCTGGCCGCGAACCTGTGATCCTCCTGTCTCAGCCTCCCAAGTACTGGGATTACAAGCATGTGCTACCACGCTCGGCTTGATTTTCTTCTTGTAAGATATATCTGAAAAGAAAGATAACGTCCATTTGATCAGATTCATCAGTGTGTATACATGCCTTTAACTGCATGGGAACAAAGCCTACAAGAGATCATGCGCACGTTTGTCACCCCGCTGGAAACGCCTGTCTGTGTTTGTCTTTCTCTCGCTAGCCGTAGCGCTAGCCCCACATTGTAGGAAGACTTGTCTTACATTTCACACCTGGGAGAAAAGGTTAAAAATCTACTTGGGAAGGAGAATCCCTGCTTGGAGGGGTGGACATTGCCTGCTATCTGGTCTAATCATAGTTTCAGTTTCTCTCTCTACTTCTGAATATGAGCCAATCATGTGGTATTTTCTGTGCATGATTAGGAGGGCCTTATCTAAAAAGTCTAAGTCGCAGGAGACTCAGAATTACACAATAAAGAAGTATGCTCTCTCTTAGGGATGGAAATCCAGAAATAGACTCCGAGGGGTGGGGGTGTGCTTTTATTAGGAGCTCACTCATGTCACCAAGGACCTTGACTGATTGGTGTTTTGTTCTCAAATAATCCATTCGTGCCCTGTGACAGGATTAAGCATCCCTGTCCTGTTCACACGACTTGCCTAGCACCTCTGTGTTTTTTTTTTTTTTGTCTTTTGGTACTGGGGATTGAACTCAGGGGCATTCTACATCCGAGCTACACTCCCAGCCCTATTTTTTATTTTTATTTTGAAATAGGGTGTCACTAAGTTGTGGAGAGCCTCACTAAGTAGCTGAGGCTGGCCACGAACCTGCGATCCTCCTGTCTCAGCCTCCCAAGTACTGGGATTACAAGTGTGTGCCACCACGCCCTGCTTACTTCTGTGTTTTGCTCCCCACGCCCCGGCCCTCACCCCCACCTTACTGATTGGGCGTGGCCCACCACAGGCCCAGATGGTAGTGAGGGAACAACTATTAGAGGAGCAGGTCAGCTCTGGTTTCCTTGGCCTGTTGCTGCCTTGTACCCGGAGGACAGCAGTTCTCAATCGCGGCTGCTGCCTAGCCTGTCTCTGGAATGTGAAGACACTCAGAGATGACTGGGGTCCAGAAGTCCCACAGCCCTTGTACGACAAAGGAAAATAAATATGTGTTGCTTCCAGCCACTAACACATTGGAGATGTATCTTGCCGCAGGACAGGCTAATTTTAGAACCCAGTGTCCTTCCGTCTCCCCACTTGTCGCTGCCAGCGAAGTTTACTTTCTACAGCTCATTTTCCTTGTGGTTGGAGAAAGGCTGCGGCCGGAGATCCACGCATCACCTCCAGATGTGACAACCACCAGAGGCAGAACAGGGCCTGTCGGGCTCTGCGCTGGCTTCGGGGTAGAGGCAGCGTGTGCAGAAGCTCCGGGGCAGACCTCTGCCGGTGCCTCGCTCATCAGAAAGGGGTCACAGGCCCATCCCTGAACTCCGTCACTGACCGTAACTGGCCTCTGTCAATCAGAGGTGACCCTCGGCAAAAGAGCTGAGCCTCTTTTTAAATTGATATGTGGAGTGGGATGGGTGCCAATCGACATCTAAATGAAGTCAGGCCTTTGTCATCTAAGGGAAAGGGGGGGATGACAGTTGACAAGCAATTCTGAATGCTTCCTACTCTCATTTTTTTTTCTCTTTCTCTCCTTCGTTCCTTCCTTCGTTCCTTCCTTCATTCCTTCCTTTGTTCCTTCCTTCCTTCCTTCCTTCCTTCCTTCCTTCCTCTCTTTCTCCCCCCCTTCCTCCATACTAAGGATTGAACCCAAGGGCATTCTACCCCTAAACTAACCCAGGGGCATTCTACCCCCAGCCCCATTTTATTTTTTACTTTGAAACAGGGGCTTACTAAATTGCTGAGGCTAACCTTGAGCTTGCGATCCTCCTGCCTCTGCCTCCCAAGTACTGGGATTACAGGCATGCCCCACTGTGCCCGGCTTATGTCTTTTCTTATAGCTCTCCTTGCCCTTTCTCTCCCCCACCTTCTGGTCTGTTATCCCTGTCATTTCCTCTGTTTTTTTGTTTTTCTCTCTTTATCATCTTCTTACTTTTGCCCAGCTTTCCTTAAAGTATAGGATAGTCAGGGGAGAGAGATTCTGGTCTGGGTTCATGCAAGAAAACTCTCTAGATTTTTTAAAAAATTGTTTCTCACTTTCAGTCCCGCAGGGAATCGCCCCATCTGTGCACGGGCGGACCCTGTGGCCTCAGTTCCTAAAACATTCTGAACCCACATTGACCCAGCAAGTCTTCCTCTGAATAGCGCTAATATTCTGAGCAGCACAGTTGCTAGGAGTTCCTTTACCATCTTTCTGAGCCCTGAACGCCGTGCTTTTAGGAGACTTCAAGGAGAGGGTAGGAGATGGGCTTGAAGAGGCATCCAATATTCTGTTTACAACACATGTGCTTTTCAGAACAGTGCTTGCAAGACCATGCCTCCTCAAAGGTTGGTATTTCTAAAAAACAAAACAAAACAAAACGTGTATGTCCTGAAAGTGTTAGGCAAAACACATCTTAAGAGTGCTGTCTTTTTTGAAAGCCAGGTGTGATGCCACTGCTCGCCACAATAACGGCTGGCTGCGCTCATCACTTTCTTCTTCAGAGGTGGGTAGAACTGTACGGCTGTCCTCTTGTTCATGGGATGTGGTCCAAGACCCACAGTAAATGCCTAAAGTTCAGACCCAATACCAAGCCCAATAGAGTCACTGATTTTTTTCTTATATATACTTACCTATGATACTTTTTTCTGTGTTCAATATTTTAATATATGTTTAAATTGTCATGTTTATATTCTTTATTTGGCCTCAAAAATTCAAGAGAACTTTATAGAGACCTTTACTGAAACTTACAAAATATGGTCATTTAAGCTGGGCGTGGTGGTGCATGTTTAGCCCAGTACTTAGGAGTCTGAGAGAGGAGGATCACAGGTTCGAGGCCAGCTTCAGCAATGCAGCAAGGCAACCTAAGGGGACCCTGTTTTAAAATGAAAAATAAAATAGAGCTGGGGGTGTAGCTTGGAGGTAAAATACCCTTGAGTTCAATCTCTAGTACAAAAAAAAAAAATACACAAGCCAGGTGTGGTGGCACATGCTTGTAATCCTAGTACTTGGGAGTCTGAGACTGGAGGATCCGGGTTCGTGGCCAGCCTCAGCTACTTAGTGAGGCCCTCTGCAGCTTAGTGAGACCCTGTTTCCAAATAAAGAACAAAAAATAGGGTTGGGGGTGTAGCTTGGAGGTAGAATGCCCCTGGGTTCAATCCCCAGTACTGCAAAAAAAAAAAATACACACACACACACACACACGCGCGCGCGCGCATGATAATTACATTACCCATTAATTGGAAGGATCTACTCTAACTTTTTCAACTATGTATCTGTGTGAGGCTCCATTTTTCATTTTTGGTTTTATCAACCAAAACAACATATCACAACAGATTAAATGCAGAAAAATTAAACGAAGGGACCATGTTGTGAGTCAGAGAGCAGCAAGCTATATCAATATCACCATGACATGGTTACTGAACATGGGGTGGGGCCAAAACAATTGAAGGGATTTTTTTGTTCTCCACCCAAGGCACCAGTCCTGACCGATCTCCTCTCGTGATAATGGCCAACTTGGGGACAAACTTACAAAGCATTTGTGCACTTTCCAGTGTAGGTCTGTGTGAGAATTTGAATCTTCCTCCCCATCGCCCTAGTGTCCTGAGCTCTTGGAATCTCAGTCTTGTAGTCTGATATCCTTCGACATTGTAGGGTTTACTGTACATCGTTTTCACTTGGTAGGATGGGTGCTGAGCCATGGTATATTTTTGGTCCACCTCCCCACCTCCGTCGCCTATTTTATTTTATTTATTTATTTTATTTTTTTATTTTTTTGCGCCCCCGGCCCTATTTTTTTTTATACTTTATTTTGAGACCGGGTCTCACGAAGTTGCGGAGGGCCTCACTAAGTAGAGAGAGAGAGAGAGAGAGACAGAGAGAGAGAGAGAGAGATAGAGAGAGAGAGAGAGAGACAGGGAGAGACAGAGAGAGAGAGAGCGTGTGTGAGCGCCCGCGCGCGCGTGAGCAAGCTGAGGCTGGCCGCGAACCCGGATCCTCCGGTCTCCGCCTCCCAAAGTACTGGGATTACAAGCGTGCGCCAACACGCCTGGCTCTATTTTATATTTTAAACACGTACATTTATAGACTGACGATCACTGTGCTCTGTGGAAGCAGTGACTTTGGAGCGGCATCTGCCTCTCTCTCGGGCCCCAGCAAGCTCACACATGGCTCACACTGTTCTTATGCTCAGGCTCCTGTGGGTAGATGGGAAATTCACTTCTCCAGGACAAAGCCTGCACTCTGCAGGATGGAGCTGAAGCCTTTGGGCCTTCCCAATCTCTCCCCCTGCCCCTCCCTAGATCCCAACTCTAAAATAGTTTGTAGCTTTTGAATGCCATGTTCCCTGAAAGGGCCAGTGGATTTGCACCTGCTGCTAACTTCTTTTTTTTTTTTTTTGTGGTACTGGGGATGGAACCCAGGGGCATTCTACCTCTGAACTACACCCCCAGCCCTATTTTTTAATCTTTATTTTGAAACAGGGTCTCACTAAGTTGTGGAGGGCCTCACTAAGTAGCTGAGGCTGGCCATGAACCTGCAATCCTCCTGTCTCAGCCTCCCAAGTACTGGGATTACAAGTGTGCGCCACCACGCCCGGCTTGCTGCTAACTTTTCATAGAATCTCTTCTGCTATCTTCTTCATCTTGACTACCTGAGAAAAACAGACGAGTCCTTTAAGACGCGACCTGAAGCCTGCTTCCTCCATCAGAACCTTCCTTGACCTCTCCAGGCGGAGTTAAGTGTAGAGTTGAATGGGCTCCCATTGGTCACATTGCTATTAAAATTTATATCCATTTATTGTCATGATTTCTTTTTTTTTGGTGGTACTGGGAATTGAACCCAGGGGCATTCTACCTCCGAGCTACACCCCCAGCTCAATTTTTTATTCTTTAATTTGAAACAGGGTCTCACAAGTTGTGGAGGGCCTCACTAAGTAGCTGAGGCTGGCCGTGAACCTGGATCCTCCGGTCTCAGCCTTCCAAGTACTAGGATTACAAGCATGTGCCACCATGCCTGGCTTATTTTTTGTTTTGAAACAGGGTCTCACTAGGTTGCTGAGAGTCTTGCTACGTTGCTGAGGCTGTCCTCAAACCTGTGATCCTCCTGTCTCAGCCTCCCAAGTACTGGGATTACAAGCGTGTGCTACCACACCCGGCTAATTGTCATGATTTCATTGCAGTTTATCTCTTTGGCTTGATTGTGTGTTGTTCAAAGGTAAAAATGATGTACTACTCATTTTTTAAACATCTAGAGTATGTTAAATGCTTAACAGATATACAAATAAACTCATGATGATTAACAAATATGTAAACAAATATAATAGAGTATATTCAGAAAATAACAAAAAGAAGCTGATTTCTAAATTAATAATTGACTTTGTTATAGAAATAGATCTGTTTATTGGAGTCCACGTTTTGTTCTGCATCAATCAATCAAAAGACTTCCATGGAAATTTTACTCCTCATTTTCCCACTGTATTTCTTGACTAACAGTTTCCCAAAAGCAACATCACGGTGCGTCATTTATTCTATAGTTATGCATTTTATCAGTTAAATAACATGGCCAATGGGAGGCAGAGTGGAAGGTCTCTAACGCCTCTGCTGGGTGTGAGTTTAATCTAATTTACTTGAGGTTAAATTTGAGGCTCAACTTCTTTCTCGTAATAATTATGGATATTTTATAACATTTGATTGCTTCTATACCTCTTGGCATCCATTGTCTAATGAGTCCCTTGACACCAACCGCACCCTCTTTGAAGTGGGTAAAATATGGTGGTCTCCAGTGAAGAGGAGAAAGGTTAGGTCCAAAGGTCACTCAGCTAGTAGGTGGGGACGGCACTGGACTCCTGTGTGACCCCAGTCCAGTGTTAGGTAACCACCGATCTCAAAGCTTCCCCCTGTGTCTTTCCCTGTGGACTCGCTGCCAGGGAATCTTCTCTCCTTCTTGTTATTTGTTTTCTTTTAATAGAGCAACTGTTCTCACAATGTGGTCTGTGAACCCTTGGAGGTCCCGGAGGTCCCTTCAGAGAGTTCGTGAGGTCAAGGTTCTGTTTATAATGATGTTAAGACGTTGTTTATCTTTTTACTGGGTTGACATTTGCACTGGGTGTGCACACGCCAGGGTGGAAAACTGCTGGTTGTTTAGCAGGAATCAAGGCAGTGAGAAATGTCTTCTTAATATTCTGTCATGAAACAGAAAACACACACACACACACACACACACGCACACACACACACACAAGGCGCTCTACCCAAGCACTGTTGTACTCTTTTTTTTTTTTTTGCGGTACTGGGGATAGAACCCAGGGGCATTCAACCTCCAAGCTACACCCCCGGCCCTATTTTTTATCCTTTACTTTGAAACCAGGTCTCAGGAAGTTGTGGAGGGCCTCACTAAGTAGCTGAGCCTGGCCTTGAACCTGGATCCTCCAGTCTCCGCCTCCCAAGTACTGGGATTACAAGCGTGCGCCACCACGCCCGGCCCCACTGCTGTCCTCTTGAGAAGACACTGGGCGGGTGTTTGAGTTCCCACCTGAAATATTCCGTCTTTGGCTCCTTCGGGTGCTCTTTTAATTTACAAGGACAACTGATAGACAAACTATGAGTACTTACACTTGGGTTCTTGACAGGTACTTTTTTTTTTTAAACAAGTGAAGTGAACCTGTTAATGTTAAAACGAAAACAACAGTTTTTTTTTTTTTTGCTTCCAGCAAAAATTAAATTTTGGAAAACTAGTATGTGCCACCTTGAGCCCAAGTTTCCCCATATCTTCAGCCTTTACTGATGAAATTGGACATTATTTCTGATGTTGTATAATGAAAATGTGTCAACATTTGGGAAATGTGCGAAATTTAATGATCACTGCTTGGTGGTACCGGATTACACATTGGGTAAAAGAACCTTTCAAAATGCACAGTAAAGCTGTGTGTGGTAGCACACGCTTGTAATCCCAGTACTTGGGAGGCTGAGACCGGAGGATCCGGGTTCGAGGTCAGCCTCAGCTACTTAGTGAGGCCCTCCGCAACTTAGTGAGACCCCTGTTTCAAAATAAAGAACAAAAAATAGGGCTGAGGGTGTAGCTTGGAGGTAGATGCCCCTGGGTTCCATCCCCAGCACCGCAAAAAAAAAAAAAAAAGGACACAGTAAACCAGTGTATTTTAATGAAGCAGAGATAAAAAGTTCACTGATAGGGTTGCAGAGTCACACGGCAACTAACTTTAAGAAACAACCACTTGAAGAATTTTGGTATAGTAAGGACATTTTCCCACAACTATCTGCAAAGGCCATCAAATTACTCTAACCTTTCCAACTACATATCTGTGTGAGGGTTAGATACAGAATTGCCCCTTGAAGAGCTCAAAAATTGGTGTTTGGAGCTGATGAAATGGAGTCATGAGGGTTGTAATCCCAGAAGTGGATAAATCCATTGAAATGGATCGATCTGGGTGGTGGCCTAGGCTGCTAGGCTGGTAGGGACTGGAGAAGGTGAGTTCCTGGGGGTACAGTCTTGGGGATTATATGGGGTTCCTCCTCCCCTCACTCTGTCTTGTCTCCAGGTCTCTCTGTCTCTGCTTCCCACTGCCTCTGTGCCCTGAGATCCATGGTCCCCGGCCTCACATGGACTGAACCCCAATATTTCCAAGGAAAACTGTCAGCAATTAAATCTTCCTTCTTCTAAGTTGCATGATCAAGTGTTTTAGATTATAGCTGTGAAAATGCTGACTAATACAGGGAAGTTCCGTTTTTATTTAAAAATGCATTAACCAAAACAATATATCACAATAGCGTCAATTCAAAAGAACCCATGTCCAAATGTCTTTAAGCCAGACATAAAAGAGATTTATAAAACTTAAAACAATTCTATTCATTTCACTCTTTTTTGAACACACACGATTATTATTCATATGTGATTTTGGTTAACATGTAATATGTTTATATTATAGCAAACCAAGAAGTAAATGACATATGAATTTCTCAGTTTAAATTTCTAATCCGGTAAAGAAGGGCTTTGGTTTCAAGGCTATGTATTTTAGCTACTGAAGAGATAACACTGTATAATGGACTTTCTGATAAGTGTATAAACCATATTTCGAAGGGTAGTGGCCCAATAGCCAGGATGTCAACTGGGAGTTGATGCTAAAACTGGGCTGATTGATCCCTTAAATACAATTTTAGCATCTCCACCTAACGTGCTGCAGGTCTTCATCCTCTTCACCCTTCAAGGCTGTGTCTCAGCAATTATTAGGACAGATGACAAGAGTCTTTGACAGAATATTAACTCCTAAGCTTTTTTTTTTTTTTTTGCGGTACTGGGGATTAAACCCAAGGGCATTCTACCTCTGAGCTACACCCCCAGCCCTATTTTTTAATCTTTATTTTGAAACAGGGTCTCACTAAGTTGTGGAGGGCCTCACTAAGTAGCCGAGGCTGGCCGCGAACCTGCGATCCTCCGGTTTCAGCTTCCCGAGTACTTGAATGACAGGCGTGCACCACTGCGCCCGGCCCTCCTAAGCTTTAAGAGTTGCCTTAGACCAGTAGACTATCTCCTCTCCAGTCTTGTATGGTGTCGTCTCCACTGCCAGTCCTGCATCCTTAGAATTCATGTCCAGGCCTTTCATCCTGGTTGTTCTAGGTACAGAGAAGCCACATTTCTCAGCTCTTTTGGAGGTCATCCATTTCCTCCTGTAGCAGTGATGTACTTCCTCAGCTGGGCTAGGCTGAGAACCAATAGCAGTTATTGATCTGGTAACTATAAGGGGAGCCAAGCAGTGACCTTGAGTGGGTCACAGCATTTTGTAGGGCATCTTTCTTAAGGGACAGTCTTTAAGCCATGACATGCTGCTCCTCACTAGCAAGAGCAAGGGGCTGCCTCCGAACACCTGGAGCGCTCCCGAGACTCTAGAAGTTCACAGTTCCTAAGGGCATCAATGCACAAAAATCACCATCCTAAGTTTCAGGGTTCTGCTGCTACTGTGTCGGAGCTTTTGGTTTTCCATGGGAGACATTTGGGGCTGAGAATTCAATTTCCTTTGTAATTCTACCATTTTTAAGATCAAGGCTGGGGCTAATTTTTTTTTTTTGGTATAATTTGTTGGCTGCAGGTGGCCCAGGATTCTCTAAAGATTCCTATAAACTATCTGGCTCCTATAGCTAGCCCCGAGTTGACAGTTAGCTGTCACCGACTATAATTCTCTTTTCTCTGACTTCTATGACATTTAACAAAAATGGCAATCTTTAAAGTTATCACTTGTCTTTTATCTTTGCAGTGTCAGCACAAGCACACAGCCAGGGTTACATGTTACCAGTGCTATGTGGAACACACAGCCCCTTCTACCTGGGCTCGATCCACCACAGGTGAGCATCGTCATAATCATGAGGCTGCAGCCCATCAGGAGTATCACTATTCTATTTACCATCATCAAGAGGCATCATCCTGAACAGGCGCAGTAGTGCACACCTGTAATCCCAGTACTTGGGAGGCCGAGACAGGAGGATCGCAGGTTCAAAGCCAGCCTCAGCAACTTAGTGAGGCCCTCTGCAATTTAATGAGACCCTGTTTCAAAAATAAAAAAAAAATAATAACATAGGGCTGGTGTTGAACTCAGAAGTAGTATGCCCCTGGGTTCAATCCCCAGTACCACACACACACAAAAGGAGTCATCATCCTGCCACCGGATTGGCAAGTGGTCCAATTCCAGAGTCTCATTTTGGGGGCCACTCACTAGGGCCAATTTCGGTAGCAATTGTCTGAAAAGCAGAACCCAAGGCAAGGACTCCGGTACAAGTAGCTCCTGTGTTGCATGAACCCAGGAGGCACACGTGGAGAGAGGGGAGTTGTGAGAGGAAGGGAAGAAGGGGCTCTATCTTGCTGAAAACATTCTAAAATGCCATTTAGAATACATCTCAGAAGCTGGGCATGGTGGTGCATGCTTGTAATCCCAGGAGGCTGAGACCGGAGGATCGCAGGTTCATGGCCAGCCTCAGCTACTTAGTGAGTCCCTCCGCAACTTAGTGAGACCCTGTTTCAAAATAAAGAATAAAAAATAGGGCTGGGGGTGTAGCTCAGAAGTAGAATGCCCCTGAGTTCAATCCCCAGTACTGCAAAAAAAAAAAAAAAAAAGAATACATCTCAGAATTTTTCCACTATGTACAAGAAAACCACAGTTGTTTATCAGTTTCTGTCTCTGCTTCTTGCCTGGGACAACAAGCAGGAAGAGTTGAGTGAGGAGATGGTGGACATGAGCAGGAACTGCCCACCGAAGCCACGGGCGATTTCCACTGTGGGCAATTACGGGCTTGACCTTGACATTTTGAAAGTTAGGCGAGGGAGCTTGGACAGGATGTACTAGGGAACAGAGATTCACTGAGCGTTTTTGCACACTTTAGTGTCTGGAAAGTAGTGTCAGAATACCGCAGTGATACGTGCGTACCCATGTTCATAGCAGCATGAGTCACAATAGCCAAATTATAGGACCAGCCTAGGTGTCCATCAACAGATGAATGGATAAAAAGAATGTAGAATATGCACACAATGGAATTTCACTCAGTCATAACGAAGAACAAAATTGTGTTATTTGCATGAAAATGGGTAGAACCAGAGACTATGATGCTAAGTGAGATCAGCCAGGTTCAAAATGTCAAGGGTCATATGTTTTATTTCATATGTGGAAACTACAGAGAAAATAGAAAACAAAAGGGACTTCAGAAAAATGAAGAGAGACCAGTAGAATAGTGAAGGGGATTGGGGGAGAGAGCTCAGGAGGGGAAAAAGGAGGCTTGATGAAGGAAACAGTTCAGGCCGGGCGTGGTGGCGCACGCTTGTAATCCCAGTACTTTGGGAGGCGGAGACCGGAGGATCCGGGTTCGCGGCAAGCCTCAGCTCTCTCTCTCTCTCTCTCTCCCTGTCTCTCTCTCTCTCTACCTAGTGAGGCCCTCCGCAACTTCACAACTTCGTGAGACCCGGTTTCAAAATAAAGGATAAAAAATAGGGCCGGGGGTGTAGCGCGGAGGTAGAACGCCCCTGGGCTCAATCCCCGGTACCGCAAAAAAAAAAAAAAAGAAAGAAAGAAACAGTTCTAATAATGCTATGTCCATATATGAAGGTATCACTTCCAATTTCACTAATGTGTGCAAGGCTGGGGCACGGAGCAGGGTGGGATGTGGAGGGGAACACACCAAGTGCTGGGTGTATGTATGTTTGCATCACATTGAACCTCACTATGATGTATGATTACAATGCACCCATAAAAGTATATTTAAAAAAATGAAATTAGCATCTGGCAGTGTAACAAAAGATATTGTAGAGTAAGGAGAGACTAGAGGCAAGGATGTCAGCAAGGAAACTGTTAAAAAGATTCAAGTATAGGCCGGGCGTGGTGGCGCACGCTTGTAATCCCAGTACTTGGGAGGCGGAGACCAGAGGATCCGGGTTCGAGGGCAGCCTCAGCTACTTAGTGAGGCCCTCCGCAACTTCATGAGACCCGGTTTCAAAATAAAGGATAAAAAATAGGGCCGGGGGTGTAGCTCGGAGGTAAAACGCCCCTGGGTTCAATCCCCGGTACCACAAAAAAAAAAAAAAAAATAAATAAATAAATAAAACATCCAAGTATGAAGTACAGAGAGATGACAGTAAGGTATGAGCAATGGGAATGAAGATGAAAGACAAATGAAACAAATCATTTATATTTCTTTTTATTTTAGTACTGTGTGTTATTCCACAGTAAGAATGCACTGTGATAAATCTTATAAATATAGATAGCATGGTGTACCAACAAATACCAGGTGCAGGAGAAAATAAACGATATAATGCCATACAAAGGTAAAAACAAGACATTTACATATAGAAATCCATACGTGGGTAATGTGGATAGTAGAAGCACAAAGAAAAATCACTGGAGCTGGACATGGTGGCACACACCTGTAATCCCAGTATTTGGGAGACTGGGACAGGAGGATGGCAGGTTTGAGGCCAATTTAGCAAGACTCTCAGCAACTTGGCCAGACTCTGTTTCAAAATAAAAAGTAAAATAGGGCTGGGGGGGTGTAGCTTAGAGGTAGAACACCCTTGGGTTCCATCCCCAGTACCACAAAATAATAATGATAATAATAAATAATAAAGAAATTCATGAAATAATAAAAAACAAATTCAGTACAATGATTCACTTTTCAGGGACAGAAAGGAGATATAATTGGAAAGAGGTTCTTTGGAACTTCAACTCTGCTGGTATTACTTTATTACTTAGGTTGAGTAGTGGGTCCCTTGGTGCACATGTATAATTACTTACACTTACTTTGCATTTTTAAATTAATGCAATTTCTAAATGTAGTATTAAAAGTGTGCTAAAGCATAGGACTTGATGCCATAGGTTAGGAACAGGAGGATGAGAATGAGCTACGTTGATTCCACATTTTCTTTTCATGGTTTTCCAAAATATAACTTAAAAATGAATCTTTTTTCACAGACACTCGCACATACACGTACACATATGGTCACATAAAAGAACGAGGAGGTAATTCTTTGGCTTTCCATGCTTCTCTCAGTCTAGTCTCAAAACGTCAACAGATAACATTTTAATTAGCTGATGAGCTGTGTTTCCATTCACGAAGGGATGATCTATAGAAGCAAAAATCACTGCGTGTAGAGGGATAAACAATTCCATGAAGTCATTCTTAAAAAGCATCTTCAAGGAGAACACTCAGTCTTAAGATGGATTTTTTCTTCCAGAAGCTTCTCTGAGAACTGGTGCAACTAAATATCGCAAGCAGGTTTTTATCATGGATCGCTCCACGGGGGAGCTATGACACTTCTCAGGTGTGCAGTTTTCCAGGAATAACAGCATACTCTGCCTGCGTTCTTGCACAGTCGGGTTAACAACCCCTGTTTACACAACAGCACGTGATGAATGACAGCCACAGAAGAAGCATTGGTGGCTTACCTTGACCACAGCCTGTCTTGACTCTCACAGACTGTTAGTGACGTCAAAGTAAAAATGCCCCTGCTCAGGGGAAAAATGGAAAAATCACTCTGAGAACATACCAGGTTGTTGGGGGCCATCTTAGCCTATGCAATGAGGTCGCCATTTCGTACCGGCTTAACCATGTACACAGTACATGCTAAGTGGAAATTGTCGGCATGCAGACAAGCTTCCTTGGACCGGATGGGACCGAAAGCTGGACATAGATGACCTCCTATTCTCCCTGAAACGTTCACCTTGCCACTCCCTGGTCTTAACCTGTGTTTGCCTCTCCCTGGTCTTAACTTGTGATTATTACCCCCTGATCTTAACTTGTGATCTTCTTCTCTTTTGCTTTGTTTGAACCTCTATATAAGAATGGCCTTGACTACATAAGGCAGGAGAATTTGTCATCTTGGATCTCTTCCCGGACCCCTCCAATTATTAAATTTTCTCCAAATTATTATATCAGACTTCGTGTCATTTTCGTACGAGAAGACTATTGATCAGGAAGCTGCCTGGTGCAGCGACCTTCCATAGCAGGAACCACGGAATAGTTATTAGGGAGTTGCTTAAAGCAGCAACCATCCATGGCGGGACTACGGAGCAAGTAGCACCCGCCAGAGAACCCCAATACCAGATTGCTTCAGAGCAAGTAGTGTCCACCGGAGCACCCCAATACCAGGTTGCTTCACTTACAATTAAATCATTCAATGTAATGACCACATCCAAGACTCCCCAAGAATGAACAATACTCAAATCACTTTAAGAGCACTAATGTTTTCTCCGAGTATTTGTGAAATAATTCCGAAGGCAGCAATACAATTTCACAAGGAGAGAACCCTAACTGTGGCTTTTTATAAAATGAAAGTCTAACCTTTTTTTCCCCCTCCCAAATTTTATATACTAGTTCCCAAGGGCCATATTATTTGCCCTATCACTCAACTTTGAATGTTGAATTTTATTGTAATTTTTATAGGAGCAGAGACTGCATTTAATAAGACTTGACTGAAACTACATTTTTTTTTTCCAGCAGCCAAATAAAATTGAAGCTTAGGACATGGTTGAAAATATGTCGTGGATTTCTGGTTAGCTTGCACCAGGAAAGGGAGAGAGACCCAGGAATTTTATGCACAATCTGAAAATTCAGGACTTTTTCATTCTTCTCCCTTAGTTTTGATTTTGTCTTGCTCTTGGGGGATGGGGACAGAGCGACACGAATCTGGCAATGGCTTTCTCAGTGACACAGGAGGAATGAAACTGCTATACTTATTTATTATTCACAGCCAGAAAGAAGGTTTCCTGTTTTCCAGTGTACCGGGAGTCATCCCCTTTCATCCAAAGGAGTCTTTTGAGTTCATGACTCTATCCTGAGCGAGGGAGGGCTAAGAGGGAGGCGGTGCGCAGATCCATTTCTCTTTCTTCATGTTCAATTACTGCTAAAAAGATTAAGTCTATTAGTCACTGAGACTTGACTGGGACTTCCTTTAATTGGATCATTAAATTGCTTTTATCCTTACAAATTGCAAGGATAAGAGTGCTCATTAATCCTTAATTCAACCAATGCTGCATTGAACTGTTCAGCTGGCGGCGTGTTACCGGGATTTAAGCATTTCAATTCTTTATTTTGAAACAGGGTCTCACTAAGTTGCAGAGGGCCTCACTAAGTAGTTGAGGCTGGCCACGAACCCGGATCCTCCGGTCTCAGCCTCCCTAGTACTGGGATTACAAGCATGCATCACCACGCCCGGCTTAAGCATTCTCTTTTGTTTGTTTGTTTTGTTTTTGAGAGGGGAGGAAGGGGCATGGATAAGTGAGGAGAAATTTGGTAGAATGAAATATTTTGGGTGGGTACTTTGGACAGCTACAAGACAGGAAGAAGGAGCAGGGTATTTAGAAGTTTGGAAATGCATGGTGTCATTGAGTGTGTGTATGTGTGTGTATGAATGTGTGTGTGCTTTCATGCACATGCAGAAGGGGATGACTACTGTCCTCTGGTGTCTGGGCAGTGGATGCTAAACCCTACGTTGCAGCGGACGGGGATACACAAAGAACTGTCACATCCCCTGAGCTTCAGCTGAGAAACAGGACAAACTGAACTGGGGAATCTACACTTCTTCACTTTCTGTACTTTTGCTGAGAACCCAGGTGACAGCAATAGAGAGTCATCGACTCATTGATCTGGGGCCACTACACCTTGGTATTTTCATCGTTTGAGCTTGCCGGTGCTGGAGTCCAGAAATCAATGAATCAGTTGAGAGGTGAGTCAGAGCAAAAGCCAATAACAAAAGCCAGCTATGAACTTGTCCAAAATATCATAAATTATGCCCAAAGCAGCCGCAGATCTGTGTCTTGTAAAACTGGGGAAAAAAATTGCCTTTATGGCTTTCTAAGCAAGCCATCCATGCTCAGCCATCTTCCACTGGTCTTTCTCATGGCTCCGCTCATCAGTTACATACCATTTCCCTCTACACATCATTGAAAGAGGATGTTTTAACCTCAGAAAATGCTAGCAATATGGCAAATATCTAGGGAGGGTGATGAATCATTGATAACTCTATTAATTACGCAACTTCCCAGGAGTATCAAGGCATTAACCCATCTACACAGGTGATCGTGTCCCTCTGTATTGCTTCTAAGTACCTAGAGTTAATGAAGTGGTTTTCATCATTCATTTCCACATTAGGAACAGGATGGGACCCCAGCAGCTGGCAGATGTTTTCAATTCTGGGCCCTTTGTTTGCCGAGGCGCACACACCTTTGTTGAGCCTGGCTGGTGAATGACTGGTCTTTGCTGGGCTTGTCACCCTTAACACCGGTTAGTGATTTGTGTTGGGCTATTAAGCATGAAAGGAAAACCATGAGGTCGTTTTTTTTCTTTTTTCAGGGAAAGAAGAGATAAAATGTCCCTGAGTAAATACTAGAAGGGCGTTATGACTTTTAAAAGTTGGCTCAGACAAGTTTCAATTAACAATGACTGGGAGGCCCCTCGGGGTGGAATAAATCATGGGTAATGATATAATAATTCCTTTAAAATATAGTGTGGAAAACCCATGCCCATTTGCAAATGTCATATCTATTAGTCAGGAACCGAGCATCGCTGCTTTTTCAGAAGGGTCCGTGTATTTAAAGGATAAAGAATTTTTAATAACCCTTGCTGAGAACAAATCATTTGACAACTGACTGGCAAAAAAGCAAGACAAAGGGATAGAGCAGTCTTTGTTTTTTCTTTTTTTGCGGTACTGGGGACTGAACCCAGGGGCATTCTACCTCCAAGCTCCACCCCAGCCCTATTTTTTATTCTTTATTTTGAAACAGGGTCTCACTAAGTTGTGGAGGGTCTCACTAAGTAGCTGAGGCTAGCCGTGAACCTGCAATCCTCCTGTCTCAGCCTCCCAAGTACTGGGATTACAAGTATGCACCACCACCCCAGCTCATTTTATATTTTGAAACAGGGTTTTACTAAGTTGAGGAGGGTCTCACTAAGTAGCTGAGGCTGGCCTCGAACCCAGATCCTCTGGTCTCAGCCTCCCAAGTACTGGGATTACAAGTGTGCACCACCATGCCTGGCTCTGTTTTTGATTTTAAGGATCTGTCCCAGTAGAAGGAGCTGATGTCCAAATTATTCCATGTAGTTTTCTAATATTGCATTCAAATTGTTGGATGAATAAATATATTTTATTGGGGTTGGAGTAATAGCCGAAAGAAAAAAAAAAGAGTCTTATCCTACCATGCAAACCACCATCAAACAATACATTTTAAAATGGGGGCCACATTTTTAATCACATAAGCAAGCAGCCTAATGTTGAGACTATTTGGTGAAGACCTGGGGTATGATAAATTCTTGTCCTTATCTGCTAGCAAGGCTGAAGATAGAAGGCAGAGGTGTACTGAAATATTCAACCTGTTTGGTGACAACACAGAAACCCAGGTTTCTGGGCACCCTTAAAGAATAAGGGGAAAGGTGGCCCTGCACGGCATCCCATCATCAAGGTGGAACAGTGTATGCACCCAGATAGTTTCCGTGGTCCCAAATTGTTTTTATGGTTCACTTTGACAGTGGACCACTTAACTGCCATGTATTCTCTTTAACTGCAATATGGGTGATTTCCTTTGGCTTTAACAAGGCGCCCAAGAAAAATCAGCCCTCATTCTCCAGGGAGTTACCAAATAGGTGGGTATGAATTAAAGGTGAGGTTTGTGATCTTACGAACCTGGGAAGTAGTTGTAGGGAATCTCTGTCTTCGTGATCCAGGCTTTTTCTTTGGGAAGATTATCAATGGAAAAGACTATCAAGGTGTGAAAAAAAGATTTCTCATGGGCAAGTAGGGCCTGAAGAATTGTCTTAAAAGGCTGCCAGCAGCTCATGTTTTTCCTTACACAGCAGGGCAAAGGCTGAGCTTATTATCA
Organism: Glis glis; assembly: GCA_004027185.1. Classification (NCBI taxonomy): domain Eukaryota; kingdom Metazoa; phylum Chordata; class Mammalia; order Rodentia; family Gliridae; genus Glis; species Glis glis. The sequence goes on along the minus strand of PVJS01001159.1, from coordinate 62,559 downwards.
ACGTGAGCTTTATATTTCTAGGGAGTTAATCAAACCAGCAGATTATAAGGATCTCGCAGGAGAATTAGAATATGAACCCCTTTGATAGACGTCCAATTATTTTGGATTACATGGAGTTTATGAGATTCTCAGGAAATTACCTGTGACCCTAATTTGACCAAAGTTAATTGCCCCGGCAGTCTTGGGATTGCAAAGCCTATATCAGGTAGGAATTTGATTGGCATGGCTAGGCTCAGAACTGTTGTACCGACTGTGATTCGAGGTTAAGAGATTAAAGTGGCAGAAAGGTTAGGGAGGAAAAGAATTAGAAATGTGATAGGTGGCTTTGCAGGTTTAATTGTAGGTCTGGGAAGAGAGATGCCAACCACAGGCTCATTCTCAGTTTAAAGGGGATTTAAAATCATCTCAAATTCCTCCCAACTCTAAGGGTTTATGAGTCTATGGTAATAATGACTAAGAGAAAAGGTGAAAGGGCACAAGGTCAAGGTGATAAGGCTGGCCTGGGGTGATGAGTGGGGTGGCCAGGGTAGGTCTTGTTTTTTTTGTGTTTTTTTGTTTTTGTTTTTGGTAGTACTGGGGATTGAACCCAGGGACATTCTACCTCCCAGCTACACCCCCAGCTCCCTTTTTAAAATTTTTATTTTGAGACAGGGTCTCACTAAGTTGCTGAGAGTCTCGCTCAGTTGCTTAGGTTGACCTTGAACCTGTGATCCTTCTGTCTCAGTCTCCCAAGTACTGGGATTACAGGTGTGTGCCACCATACCCGGCTCAGGGTGGATTTTAATAGACCAAATCTTGCCTTTTACAGGTCTCTGCCAGGTCATCAGTCTAGCAATGCATCCAGGGAGACTCAGTGCAGCACAGTTTCCCAGCTGCAGCGCCCCCGGGTACGCTCTAGTTGGATCCACCTTTGGGTGGTGACGTAGACCTAGAGAAAGCATGGATGTAACGATACAATGACAAGGAGTCTCCCAGGGACACAAGTCATCTGATGATGGAGAAAACAGATTCTGGTACGACCAGAAGAGAGGATGCCTTGATACCAAATCTAGCTTTACCACTTGCTAGAATATTAAGGAAATGACTTACCTGGTCCGTGCCTCAGTTTTGTCCTCTGTAAATGGGCATTATACAGTATTTATCCTCTAGAGTTCTGTTGATGATTAGATTCAATTTATTTTATCTACCATCTGCTTCACACAGGCAGGGATTTCTGTGCATATTATTCACTATGGCTACCCGGACACCGTCTAACACAAAGTAGATATTTGATATTTGTTAAGTAAATGGATACAGGGAATATTTTGAACAATGCCTGGAACCCAGTAAACCCTTAGCGGATGTTGATCATTAATATAATTTCTCTAAAGTGACTACTTTGTTCTTGTTCTTTTAATGTCTCTCACAGTGTCAGCATATGGAAAAAAAATGCTGTGATAGGGAAAATAATTTTCCCCTCCTCCAGAGATGGAGTTATGGTTAACAAACTGGTTATTAGATGGCTTAAGGAATTATTGTTTTAATTAGATATAAGGTGATGTTTGATTATACATGTAACAAATATTTATCTTTTGGAGATGCATACTGAAATATCCTCTCTGGGATTTGCTGGACACTAAGCCAGGTGGGGCATTTCTCTATTACTGAACCTGAGGTAGGCTTGCATTTACAATCGCCCCTGCCAACACTCTTGGAAGAACACAGTATTTGTTTACACCGATTTACCTCTGTTCAGGGAATTCAGAACAGGGGAAGGTCCACAAGGGAAAAACCATTCGGTTGCTGTTCCCTTTGGTTTTCATCATTAACACATGGGGGATTGAAGGCCAAGTTTGGTGGAAAAAGTGAATTAATTAACAGATGTTCAAATACTCAAGGGTGATCTCTGTAACTCTGCTTTATCAGTTCTTCCTTGGCGGCCTCAACTGGGAGCAGGTTTGGTTCAGAGAGCCCTTGTAGATGCTGCCTCTTGGTACAATCGCTCAGTGATGTTTTCAGGATCTGACTCAGAAGAATATTTTCTGCAATCTGTGCAAATCTGCATGGTGTGTGCTCTTGTTTATGGAAAATCCAAATGTATATTTGTGTTCTTTTAAAAGGGGTGGGAGTTGGAAGGGAGGTCACGCAGGAGATTAAGGCTCTAGCTTTCCGCTGCATGAGCTGAATTCTTGAAGCCTTATCTGATTTCATAAAGTAAGCGGAAGTTTGAACTCAGTCTAGATGCTGGCTGACAGGTAGACGAAAGAAAGGGAGCCACCTGATTGAAGGCCAGGAGCAGGTCATACTCGAAGGATGACCCGGGATGGAAGAAGAAAGCAGATCCTTCCCTTCATCTAGTCACTATCATTTGCTGGTCAGTTTTTATACACAATTTCAATAATTTCTTACAACAATTCCTAGAGGTGTGGCTATTGCTACATCCCAGAGAGCGAAGTGCCTAATGGCACACAGCTAGGAAGTTACAGAATCAGACCACAATAAAATATCCTGGGTCAAAATGCGCTTTCAAGTGTTCACTATGGACAACTTCAGACACACAGAAGAGTTGAGAACATATCACAGTGAACTGCTGAACCCATCATTAAGTTTTAAGATTCAACTCATGGACTGTTTGTCCTGTTCGTCTCTATCACCCTTACTTCATGCCCCTCCCCCACCTAGTTTATTGTCCAGCAAAACTCAGCTGGTATATTTCAGTATGTGTTTCCAAAGGAGAAATATTTATTAGCCGTATAATCAAAACACCACCTTATATCTAATTAAAACAATAATTCCTCCAGACCATTCAATATCTAGTTGGTGCCTGAAACTCCCTGATTGTAGAGCTGGGATTTGAACACAAGGTCTACCCACAAAGCTTGAGGGACCAGGTGGGTGGCGAGGGTGGGGGATGTATTTAGCTCACTCTAAAAAAAAAAAACTTGCCTTGCAACTGTCCTGTCACAAATTCTTTAAATGAAAATCTGCTGGAATGGATGCCCTAGATACCTCCCTGAATCCTTTAGCAAGCAACTGCTACAGCTCCATTCTGGGATGATGTACTTTATAGATGTAGCAAGTAAAGGAAAGGAGAGAAAGGTTTCTCCTTGTGTCAGTTCCCCTAATAAATAATGGATATCTGGGGGGGGGGCAGGAGGGAGTGAAATAGTCAAGAAAACAGAGAAGGGGCGACACACAGCTTTCCCCAGAAAGAAATAAGGTGGTATGCATGTTTACTCTGAGCCAAGAAATAATATTGTAATTCGCTGTCACTTTGTTCTTGTCAACATGAAGTTAAGAAATGATTCTCTAACCGAATAAAACATGTTCTGTGCTCCAGTTGTTTAGCTGGGTTTTATTGCCATTCCCAATAAAGGATCTCAGCTCAAGCATTAGATCAGTAGCCTTTGATTTCCAAACTTAGGTAGAAATCCAATTTTGCTCTTTGGTTTTCTTTCCACGCATTCCTGGAATTCATGTTTTGCCCTGAACTTTCTGGGAGCAAGGGCCAAGTCCTTGACAGGACTTTTCAATTATTGCTGATGATGGTAGGTCTCTGGTCCTCCTGGATGTTGGCATGGGACATGGCTGGAGGCCATGATTTTGCCTCCTTCTTTGACCAAGCAAATGAACGCATGCTCTCTCGTATTTGACAAGCGTGACAAGCGTGCATGGCCGGAGCTGCAGCCGCAGCTGGTCGCGCTTAGCTTTTTAATCTAGGTGCTTGCTGGGCCACTGATGTGTGTTTTGCACCATTCAACTGGGGTTTGTCAGGTCATGTCAGGAATGGAATTATGCTTTTGGCTTGCGGGCATGGAAAAACTAGTTATGGACAGAACCAACTTTAGAACTTTCAGGGCCCAGTGCAAAATAAGGAGATGAGGTCCCTTTGTTAAAAAAACGATGAAGAATTTTAGGATGGCAAGAGTAGCATTGGTATGCATGTTCTCTGTTCTATGTAGTTTGGGGCGAGCGAGGGCAGTAGTTATCTGACTGTAAATGAAAGCACAGGTCAAAGGAGAAGATGAAAGGTGAAGCAAAAGTCCCGTTGTCAAAAGATGTGGGGTCAGTATGTTCTCATCACCCACCTCTCTCTCCTGCTTCAGTATTTTTTTTTTTTTACCAGTTTCCTTTAGAGAAAGAGAGAGAGAGAAAAAAAATATTCACAAACAACAAAAGCCCCACAGCAGATTTTTCACAGTCTGTGAGCTGACTGTGAACTTCCCAGGGGTTTGTACTTCTCAGAACAAACCGAGGCACTTCCTCCATGTTTTTGCATCTGGAGAGGGAGGGCCCTCTGTCCAAGTGTTGAGTGACATCTTAGAGGCTCATTTCTTTCCAGTAAAAGTGGAAAATATCAACTAAGGTTTCAAAGGAAAGGAAATGTAATGTATTTTCTCATCAAGTTTGGCATTATCTCTTGAGCAGGAGGGCCTTTAATCTTCGGTTGCGGGATTTTTCCATTGTATAATTCTGAGCTTGCCTTAAATCTGTCTTACTCTTTCAACTTCGCCTTTTAAAAATACAAATGAGGTTTGCACAACTTATCTTCTTTTCTCATTTGTTTCCTTGATATTTTCGATTATTACTTGCCAGCGTTTCTCCAGAGAAGCTCACCATTTTTTTTTTTTTGCCTCTGCAAATATTGAATGTTACACAGATAACGCTTCTTTGTGAGTGTGAATTCATTAATGGCCCTGATAAAAGTACTTTCGGTGTCCAGCATCCTGGGAGGACTCAAATGACTCTAGGCCTGTTGATAGGAATATATAAATGAGAAAAGTGCAATAAAGGGGCATTTTGAAAAGCTCATTGAATTTTTAAATGGGATGGAAAGCCAGGCATTTCTGTTTCAGGACCTGGGACACCGGGGACATCCCCATCTTTGTCTCCATCCTTCCCTCCAAGAACGGGAAGAGACATGGGATTGATCTCTAGGAGCTAAACCTGAAGACCAGCACAATATTCTGTAGATCACAACAGAGACCTGTAAGACAAGCCAAGGGGAAGGGTGGACTCCCTGGCTTGCAAGGCTGAACCGTCACCGCTTGATGAAATGCATTAGAAAAGCACATGTCAGTTGGGTGGGCGAGTAACACAAACAGAATTTGCAGAGGTAAATCTTAGCAAGATCCTTTCAAAAGCTCTCTGGCTTTAGTAGACAGACTTTCAGTGCTTCTGACAGGCTGTAAAGGCTATCTTTCTTGTTGAGATGGCTCTGTTTTATTTTCTTAGATTGGTTTCGGGAAACATTACGGCCACATAGCAACCGTCCTTGTTAATATTCCATGTTTGCCGATCAGTCTCATGAATATTCATTGGCTAACTTGGTTGATCAGCTCTGAATGTGGCTCACTCGTACGATTTAGTCCCAAGCAAATAATTCAGTTTCTGAGGCTGATTCTGCTTTCCATGTGAATGAAGACATTGAAATTCTGGTCTTAACCCGGAAGATTGGCGGCTAGGTGAAATGTTTTAGCCCCAAGAGAGGAATCTGCACAGGGCGCTGGCCTGGGACTCTGGTACTATACCTGAAGACCAGCCACTCTCTGTGCGTCACAGTGTGACACAGTGGGTCATATTCCATTAGCCAGACAATGTTATGTGTCCTCGTTAAGCTTATTAAGAAATGCTTTTCTCGGTTGTTCCATCGAGTTTTATTTCTATGTTCTTTTTCACCAATTTTAAGGCCCAGAGCATTCCAAGAACAGTTTTGGATGTTTAGTTTGTCCTCAGGTTCCTCTGAGTCCTTGTATCTTTTTTTTTTCTAATTTCTGAGCCCTAATTTAGATTTTTTCATTAAACGGGACTCCTAAGGCTACAACTGGAAGAGTGACAGAATTAGGTTCCAGGCTTTTATTGTCGTTGTTGAATACAATTAACTCACTGTTCATACACATTTGTCAGAAAAAATCATGTACCCATCATGACTATTGAGTGAATTCTCTTAATTAATTTTACCCTTCTCTATAACTCTGTGTATGTGTGTGTGTGTGTGTGTGTGTGTGTGTGTGTGTGGTGCTGGAGATGGAACCCAGGAGCATTCTACCTCCGAGCTATCCCCCCCAGCCCTATTTTATTTTCTATTTGGAAATAGGGTCTTGTTAAGTTGCTGACAGCCTTGCTAAGAGGCTGGCTTCAAACCTGTGGTCCTCCTGTCTCAGCCTCCTAAGTACCGGGATTACAGACATGAGCCAGCATGCCTGGCTTCTCCATAACTTCTTGATATTGTCTTTGCTTGTCTCAGATGAGTGTCTCCTGGTTGGTTCTATTTCCAAATCAGTGTTTACTGTGGAATAGCTTTTGTGACGTCTTTTTTTTTTTTTTTTGCAGTACCCGGGATTGAACCCAGGGGCATTCTACCTCCGAGCTACATCCCAGCCCTATTTTCTTATTCTTTATTTTGAAACAGGGTCTCACTAAGTGGCAGAGGGCCTCACTAAGTAGCTGAGGCTGGCCGCGAACCCAGATCCTCCAGTCTCCGCCTCCCAAGTACTGGGTTTACAAGCATGCGCCACCATGCCCGGCTGCGACATGTCTTTCCCCCATATCTAGTGTCAGCTAATTTCATTTCCTTGTATATATTTTCACTTTTCCTACGTGAGCCTCAACAGTCACTCCTTCTAATGGCTCTAGGCACGTAGTCTAAGATGTCTACCCTTGGAACTTCTTCCTTGGTCCAGCTCTCTTCTACCCACTCTTTTATCTCTAAACTGTAAAAAAAAAATGCCTTTCAAAACTGGATAAATCTTCTCAGCTATTTTACCTCCTATACTGTGGATACCAACTAAAGAAAACCAAGGTGAATGTTGAGAAACCCATCAAAGGAAGAGATTTGAGCACTCACTATTGATTAAAAACAACCCAATCATGCCAGATAAGGGAATTCTTAGCTTTAGGTTGCTGTTAGGCAGAAAGGGGCAAAGTATAAAGGGTCTCCAAATAGCAGAGACTTTCAGATGAAATGGAAAGAACCAGAAAAGTGTCAGGGCTTCAGGGAGGGAACGTGTTAAGTGATAATCCTGTGTTTCCACAATCACCATGGAATCCCTGTGGTTCCTGGTGGAAAATCACTGAGCACCAAGTTTGGAGATGCGTGTGTCTGGAGCAGGGTATAGGTAACCCACCTGGGGACTGAGCCCGGATCTGCTACAGTCAAGAAGCCTCATTCATACACCTGTTTTCCACCCCCCAGTGTGCAGTGATTATGTGGTAACATTATTCTCTGCTTTGGAAAATCTAGGTTGATTTGCAGCAAATTTTTTTTGTGTCAGATTAGGAGCCTGGGAGTTCATTTCAATTCCTATGAATTCTCTGGGGGTACATGGGTAACAGTAAGTCTTTCTATTCTTGGGTAATTTTATATTTTCTGAAAATGGAAAAATGGATCCTTGAAAATGTAAGACTTTGGTTTCACCAAAAAAGAACCTTAAAAAAAAACTCTCTCTCTTTTTTTTTCATCCTCTTTCTCGACTCTACCAACTCTGCTCCTCATTTATAGTATTTTACTTTGGCTTTGGTTGAATTTAATCTTGCCATAATTAGTCTTCTGTCAATCAGAATCCCATGGTGGCAACGATGCCTGTGTATTTTGTTAAATAACAAATCTCTTCTTATAAATGACACGTATTTAAAGAGAAAAACATGGTCACCTTTAAGAAGGTAAAACAAGTTGACAAATGTTTCTTTAAGTGAAGCTAATTGCATGGAATATTTTATGACATTTCCATGGAAAATGTTACGGGACATCCCTGGAGGATTTCAGGGGAACTTTTATAGCTATTTCCTGCTCCATCAGCATTTTACAGAATCCTGTGGAACGCAGGGGTGGTTAGTCCTGGGCGTCGGTTTCTGTTGGTTAGTGGGGGAGCCGAAAGCACAAACACAGGTGTGAAGACTGTCGTGAGGTAACACCAGGAGCTACTGTCACCAGGTGTCTTGGTCAGAATTCTTACGGCTGGATCCCGGTAAACTTGACCACACAAAGTAGAAGAAGGAAGATTTATTTGTTCACTGCTTATTTGGAGACTCCAGAGGTCAGTCTGCAGAGCCAGGGCATGGTGGTGGGAAGCAGAGAAAGGGAGAGAGCAAAGGCTCTGCTCTCACATCATGGAGGCCAGAAACAAGAGAGAGGTGGCAAGCAAGGGCATTCAAAAACAAAAAGCACATTTCCTAAGGCCACACCCCCAGGGACTCACCTGCTCTAGCCAAACCTCATCTGCCTAGGTTACCACCCAGTAAATCCATTACACCAGTGGATTTATCCACTGGTGAGATTACAACCCTCAAGACTTAATTACATCAACTCTGAATCTTAATACATGAGCTCTTCAGGGGACTTTCCTATATTTAATCATAACACCAGGGGTATCCATGGTGCTCTATGTCTGGCTTGAAAGAGGTACAATAGGGAAACTTCTTTGTTTCCATTGAATGTGGCTCACCAGGCACTGTCTACTTCCTTACGATAGTCCTCAGATAAAAGAAAGATATTTTTTGAAAACTCTCACCTACAGGAGGGATTCCTTTACCTCCTATTTTATTGAGAAGTGTCATTAAGTGACAGCAAATTCAATGTCTGCTACTTTGAAGACATACCATACGTAAGGAATACAAAGTGTGAGCACCAAGCCTGAGCTCCAGGAAAGAACAATCTGGAATCCTTACAGCCCTGTTCATGAGTGTCTGCCATATTCTGCATTTAACGTGTGACACATAACCATGGAGCTACTGCACCCAATCTCACTGCCACTTCTCTGTGAAACAAATGTTAACACACACTTGTAAAGGCTCTTGCATTACTATCTCATGAAGATTTAAAATAGCACTTTCAAATAGTCAATGGATTGCAGATGGTTGTATCATATTTGCACAATTATTTTATGTCGCTCTATTTGTGGGTACTGTAAATGGTCCCTAAATGGAATTTGAAATGGAGAGTAATTAGTGGTATCAAAGGTGGTCACCTGATATGAAATTAACCCTTAACAATCTGTGCTGCTGGTAGAAAATTTGCCCAAGGAAGTCAGAGACCCAGTTCAGAGTCAGGAAACTTGTGTGTGATTTCGGCTCTAACCCTAACTAGAATATGGTATCATGAAAACTCAGGTTTTTTCCCTATTCTTGGTGTACTGTCATCATGCTTTATCATGCTGTGGTCTCATGAAGGAACATTATAATTGGAGGCATTAAAAATACAATTTTCAGCTGGGCACCCTGGTGCATGCTGGTAATCCCAGTGACAGGCTGAAGCAGGAGGATCACCTGAGCCCAGGAATTCAAGGCCAGCCTGGGCAAGTTAGTGAGAGCCTATCTCAAAATAAAATAAAATAATAAAATAAATAAAATAACTTTCACTAATTTCTAAATGTAATTTCTAAACACTTTCTTATCTATAACAATACTGAAAGTGAATAAAGAAGAACGTTAGTTTTTTTGTGGTTGTTGTTGTTTTGTGTTTTTTTTTGTGGTACTGGGTTGGAACCCAGGGACATTCTATCTCTGATCTACACCCCAGTTCTATTTTATTTCTTATTTTGAAACAGGGTCTAAGTTGTGAAGGCCTCACTAAGTCTCTGAGGCTGGCTACAAACATGCGATTCTCCTGTCTCAGCCTCCCAAGTACTGGGATTACAAGTGTGAGCCACCGCGATTGACTAAGCAGAAGTTTTTGTCCAACAATGTGTGTTTTTTTAGAAGGGGAGCAATGTTTAAATGACCTTCTTTAGATCACATATCTATTTGTCAAAAGGGCAGATGATAGAATTCGGGGATTCAAATTCTTATGTCTGGGATATTTTCCATCGACTGGACCATATTGATTCTCTGGGGAAATTTTGGAAAGGTGTTCATTTCTCGGGATGAGGGTGCCCCACTGTGCTCCTGGCCACGGTTGAGTTAAGTCACAGGACGTGGCCGTCCTCCGCTGCTCGTATGTTGTTTTTCTTCTTCACATGGTATGTGTTTCCCTGATGCCAAAATAAATAATCAGTTCAAGATATTCTTTGAAAAAGTAAAACCAGTAGTGTTTAGTGCCTTAGAGACAAAACAACTGGTTGATTTGACTTCTCTCCATCTTCAGTCCACAGTTTGAGAGTCATGGAGAAACATCCTGTCTTCTGTCATCTCATAAGGTGTTTTCCACCCTCTGCTCTCTCTCCCTCTCTCCCCCTTCCTTCCCCTCTCTGTGTTTTCTCTCTTTCATCTCTCTTCCTCTCCCCCCCTCCATCCCTTTCTTCCTTTCTTTTTCTTAACACGTTTTATTCTTTTTCCATCCCAGGTGACAAATGATTATTTTAGAAAGTTTGAGGATGCCAAATATGGAGAAGAAAAGGTAATGTACTTATAATCCTAAGGAATACATGAACACCTCTTGTACCATGGAAAACAAGTATGACCCCTTTCCCTTTCCTATAATCGGCTTGATGGATTTTGATGACATGTTGGGAATGTCTCCTTTGTTTCTAACATATTTACTTATTATGTACTGCCTGATGTTTGACTTCAGAGATGCTTCATTAGTTTTTTTTACAAGCTCTTCATGAAATTCTCTTAGATCTGGCACTCGTTAGCAATGAATAGTGGAGTCTACTCATTGCATCTGGTCTGATTTGGGTAAACTAAGTCTTAGATTTTGAGACCCTGAATGAATGAATTTTGCCATGCAATGTCTAATCATGTCATGCCAGACCACTTACTCATCCATTCAAAAGGAGTTTGTTAATTGTTTCCTGTGTTTCAGACACTGTCCTGGGTGATAGAGACTGGTTCTTGAAAAGTCAGGAGGTTGGTCCCTGTCTTCATGGAGTCCCTCAGTTACTAAGGAATGTATCCATCACATAAATCTGAATGGGGTGGAACAGACAGTGGGAAGGAGAAATACAAGTGCTGGGCTAAAAGTCAGATGCCAATGCTATCACTGTCATGCAGTTTCATATGCTCAGCCACAAAAACCCCTTTAGCTGCCCATTTTGTCTTTGCACCAAGAGAGTAGGGACCATCTTCCTGCTGATGTGATATAGAAAAGAGGGCAAGAGAAGATTAATTTCAGGAGTTACCTGGTTTAGAGAGAGGAATCAATAACACACACACACACACACACACACACACACACATACACACACATATTCATCTATCTATCTATCTATCTATCTATCTATCTATCATCTATCATTGATCTATCTATCTATCTATCATCTATCATCTATTATCTATCTATCTATCTATCTATCTATCTATCTATCTATCATCTATCATCTATCTATCTATCTATCATCATCATCATCTATCTATCTATCATCTATCTATCTATCTATCTATCATCTCTTTATCTATTTATCAGCAGACTCTATGCAGGGATCTTTGACTGACTGGAGACTAATAAGTAGTTGAGCATCATTTAATCTTTTTCTCATTGTTATCTTGGCTGTTGAGAGCTACCGGGGGGGGGGCAGGTAACATTGTTTATACTTCCCATTTTATTGACTTCAGCAACATTCACATAAGATAGTCATAGGATTTCTCTAACTTTCAAGAAATTAAAGTTATAATTAATAATATAATTAACTATCTATCATAAGAATTGTCATTAATATGACAAATGATAATTGATTTCTTGTTGATTTTGGAGGCCCAGTTTTGGTGGGGGATCTTTGTGGCAAGATCCTTGAAGGAGGTGATAGAATTTATAGCCATTCTAGGTTGCTCCCACTAGAACAGATACCTAGAGACAAAGTCACATTGGTGAACAGCATGGATTTTAGGAATATATATTTCAGGAGTGCTGTAGTTTGGGTCTTGAATGTCCCCTGAAGGCCCATGTGTTGAAGGCGTGGCCCTCAGCCTTTGGTGCTATTGAGAGGGGATGGAGCCTTTAGGAGGTGGACCCTAGTGGAGAGAAGTTAGGCCATGGGGGCATGCCTTTAAGGGAATACTGAGACCCTGGCACCTTCCTCTCTTTCTTTCTTTGTTTCCTGGCTCTTGTGAGGTGATAAACTGGGCCCTACCACTTGATCCCCACCATGCAGATCTTTTTCACCACAAGCCCCAAAGCAATGGAACAAACTGACCATGGATGGAAACTTCTGGAAACCATGAGCTAAAATAAACTCTTCCTCCTTTTAAGACAATCTCAGGCATTTCATCACAGTGAAGGAAACTGACCAACACAAGGAGGTCTTCAGCTACTGTCATGTTGGACCTCTGATAGAAACTTGGAGATAAATCAAAACTGCCCTTTGATATTTGATATATTTTTAAATGCACAGGATAATATTTTTTTGGAAACACCATAGTAATGAGAAAAGTACTGAGTTGTACAGAAGAGGAACTGAGCTCTAGTCCTCGTAACCATGTGCCTTTGGACAAGACACTTTGCCTCTCTGGATCTCTGGTTCTTCATCTGAAATAAAAGAATAATAATTAGACGGCCTTTAAGATCCATTCCAGCTCCATAATTTTTTGATGTGAGAAGCAGCCAAAAATATCTCTGAAGAAGGGCAGATTTGAAGACAACTCCCCCATCTCTCTTTTAATACTTGATGGTAATCCCACGTTCAGAACCTTTGAGAAATATGAGGAACGGTATCAGATAATAAAAGGAGCTCTGTATTTGCGGTCAGTCTACTTTATTTAGTAAATTTGTAAGTCAAGGCGAATGATGTTTATTTTCTCTAGATCTCAGTTTCCTCATCTGTGAAATGGAATGAAACACCCCCTTCCCTCACAGGCCCCTTCTGAGGATCACAGGGGATGTTACTCATGTAGCTCCATTGCCCAGAACCCAGCCTCCTCCTTCTCTCCCATACCATTGAGTGTAGCCGGTGCGAGAGTAGTCAAGTTTCCCCTTACAATCCAGTTCTCCACAACCTCCAACAGATGTTGGGCTGCCACCCAGGGATGACTTGCTATGGAATGCTGCGTTTGATGAGAGTTGGACTGTTTTAGACTGGATTCCTGTCCTGGGCATTTTGGCTATGGGGGAACTACTGGGACCACTGGCAACAGAACGCTATGGGTCATCAGTTGGAATAACTTCTTGGCTTTCAACTGAATCCAACTGAGGGGGGTGCACATTGGAAAATGCAAAAGCAGCTAGGCAGCCCACCCCAAGACCTCACAATGGTGTTCCATGGAGAGAGCTCTGTGCTCCTGATAATGCATCTTCTTATGGTAGGAATCGAAGGCCGAAGTCACTAGGTTGCTGAGGGTCTCACTAGGTTGCTGAGGCTGGCCTTGAACCTGCGATCCTCCTGTCTTAGCCTCTCAAGTGCTGGGATTATAGGCAAGGGCCACCATGCCAGATTGAGACATGAAAACAAGTATTATACCTTTCCCTTTCCTGTAATCAGCTTGATGAATTTTGACGACATGTTGGGAATGCCGTCTCCAAGTATTCTATTACACACAGGTTACTGGGCTTCAGGACCACATTGACTGAATTAGACTCCTCTTTGATGGGGGTCAGAGGGTCTGCATTTTTTATATTGATTTATTTATTTATTTGGTACTGGGGATTGAACCCAGGGACATTCTACCTCCAAGGTACACCCCCAGTCCTATTTAGTTTTTGTTTTGAAACAGGGTATCCCTAAGTTGCTGAGGGTCTCACTAAGTTGCTGAGGTTGACCTTGAACCTGCGATCCTCCTGTGTCAAGCCTCTCAAGTACTGAGATTCTAGGCATGGACCACCATGCCAGGCTGAGACTCTGCATTTTTAAACAAGCACTCAAAATGATACCAGTCTGGTGCTAAATTCACTGTTTTAAGAATACAAGATGGTATTTCATCTTTTCTCCAACACAGCCATTGGCTACAAATAATTTTTCTGTGCAATATCAGTTCTTCAGGAACGAAAGCAAAATGAAGCCAACAGCAAACCCTGGGATTCAGATGAAGGTGTATGGGAGGTCCACACTCAGGGGTGGGGGGTGTTTCACCCCAGTCTGTGATATGGGGATCTGTTCATTTCCAATAGTGAGATCATAGGTGGCAACCTTCAACTTTGAGGTTCCGTCTCTTCTCAGGCTGTGGGAGCCTACTCATTGCGGGAAGGAAAAAGCAAACACAGCTATCTCCCATCCTAACCCAGCCACCACGTGTAAAAGACGGCCCCTGGGAAGCCACATGGAGACCGAGTGAGGTTGCTGGTGTAGCCATGACAGAGAGCCAGCCAAGCCACTGGAACAGAGGTGGTGAGGACGGCAACAGCAGACTACTGTGGATCTCCTTATATGGACTCAGACCTGAATCTTTTCCCATGTGCATACACACCGCATACACCAACTCACCCCGCCCTGCCATGCCTTCTTCTCTTCACCGTCTGCCTTGGTGCACCGCCATTTCTAACTGGCTGAAATCAGACAAAGCATGTTTGCAGAGAAAGTTTAAGCTACATTTTGTCACAGGGTCCCACCTGTCTTGCTGTTTCTGTAAGCCCGAGGGATCTCTACTGGCTGCGTCTTGGGTGTCCTTGACACCTAATCCAAATGCTCCTTGGATTAATGGCACGCTTGAATGTGACAATTTCTTTCCATTGGCTGTATCACACTAGCTGTGCACAAGAGATGGAACTGGAGCCAACCCACAGCTGCTTATAGGGCGTGTACTGTCATTTTGGTCAAATTCCTGGACTGTCATCCACCATCTATCACAAGTGTCTTTCTTCAAAGGGAGAATGGGAAAATAAACTTTGACTTTTGCAAGCAAAAAGAGCAAAGACTTAGTTGAGTGATATGAATTTCATTAATTATGCAACCCTTTTGGAGAAGAGATAGAAGTCTGCTCTGTGTTTGGAAGCACTAAAGAATTTAACAATTTACTTCCTGACTTAAGCAAAACATACCCATATGCTAATGTATGCAGCGTCAGAAGTAGCTTCTAAGACATTTGGGCAAGCCAAAGTTTCCCCAGCATTTCAATTCTGCCTCTCCATAGGTTACATTTGCAAAATGCTTCCCTGATCTTTGTTGATTGCAAAATAAACAGACTCTCAGAGAAAGAAAACATTTCTTTTCTCTTTTCTTTATAAATATAGATTTGTTTCAAAAAAGGTATTTTAGGTAGTTAACTAAAACAAATACAAAAGAAAAATATTAGTGATATGGGGTTTATTGGATTTTTTTCTTTTACTATTTATACCTAAGAAAATAAAGTTTTGAATAAATGTTACAAAGAACTATTTTAGCGGAAGCTGAACTTGACCACACAGGATATTTCACCATTTGGTAATCTAGCAAAAAATAAGAAAACTCAATTTGGATGCTAATTTAATTTCAGATACCTGTGAAGGTCACAAAAATATATATATATGCAATTGTGAAAAATGTCGGGTTTCAGTTGCAAGATTAATGTGTCTATTGTTTCCATAATTTTCATTTTATTTAGTTAGCTGCAAAGCTTAGATGATATGAACATTACCGTTATTTATGCTATTTTGCCCATCATTATAGAAGAATTCTGACATCTCAGGGCAACCTGAACAATAGTCTGACTTTTAATTCCATTTCAAAAGGAAAAAAAGGAAAGACAGAGAGAAGACTGGTATAACGTGTTCACCCACTGGTCATGTCTTCCTTGCCGTATTCTATCTCTTTTTTATTCATTTATTGGTGCATTGTAATCATACATTTTGATAAGTGTCAGGGTAGCAGAAGCATGCCTGCATGCATACATTGCTCACTTAGCCCTCCCTCAAATCCCACCCTATTCCCTCCCCCTCCTCTCCTTTTTGTGCTCAGCATAGTGATTGACTTTATCAAAGCCATATTCTCTTTTAAAAGCTGTCAGTCTTCAACTACATCCCTGATGATTGGTGGGAATGCAGATCTGCTAGCTGCAGGCATCCATCTGCCAGTGAACGCGCCTGATTCTCACTGAGCTGGTCAAGCGCTCTTAGGAACTAGGACCTGAGACCCAGTTTGGCTGTAAGGAGCCATGTTGTAGCTACGGTTAACCCCATGACAAGGAGCAAGGCCTGGGGTGAGTCAGGTTATATACATACATTAAAAACTAAAGTCCTTGCAGAGAAAACTGTTTACAGAGGAAAAGAGAGCATGTATTAGTTATACATGACTTTGTAACAAATTATCATAAACTTAGTGGCTTTAAACTGTACACGTTTATTACAGTACTCTTTCTCCAGGCTGGGCGTCTGGGCAGGGCTTAACTGGGTTCCCTGCTATAGGGTTTATTGATTGATTATAAAAGCCTGTTGATAAAGGTGTCAGCTAGCACTGAGGGTTCCTCCAAAGACTTATCTGGGAAATATCCATTTTCAAGCTTACTTACATAAGCCATTGTCTGAGGGTCTCAGTTCCATGCAATGTGAGTTTCTCTACAGAGCAGCCTCTAGCATGGTAGCTTGCTTCATCAAAATGTGCAAGAGAGAGTCTAACAGCAATACAGGAGTTACACTATAGCCTAGTAAAATCACAGAAGGACGAACTATGTCCTTCGCAATATTCTCTGAGTTACAAGCAGGTTGTGGCGCTTGTCTACACTCAAAGGAAGATGATTACCCAAGTATGTGGATTCCAAAATGCAGGGTTACTATTGGGGGGGGCATTGAGAGTCTGTCTGCCATAGAAACAGAAAATCTAAGAAGAGAAGAGGAGAGAGAAAGAGGAAGCAGATGGAGAAGGAGGGCAAGGAGGAGGGGGAGGAGGAGGAAGAAGAAGGAACTTTTACACAATGATTTTTTTTTCAATTCTTATGAGGGGTCTGGCTCTACTTCTCAGAAACTGGGGCATATAAAAAAATCTCCCAGCAACATTATGATAATGATCTCTTTGAAACATTTTTTTGGGAAAAAATTTAAATATGGTAAAATATGCATCACAAAATTTACATCTTAATCACTTTTAAATATCCACGGCAGTAGTATTAAATCCATTCATATTGCTGGGCAACAGTCTCCAGAATGTTTTGCATCTTACAAAACTGCAAGCCTGCATCCATCAAACCACAGCCCCCCATTCCATCCTTTCCTCAGCCTTTAGCAACGAGTCTCCTACTTTCTCTCTTTTGAGAATTTACTTACTTTAGGTACCTCATCTAAGTGGGATCATAGGGCATTTATCCTTCTTTGACTGGTTTATTTCAATTCCCATAATTTACTTAAGATTCATTCATGTTGTAGCTAGGGACGGAATATTATTTTTAAATTTTTTTTTTTGCGGTACCGGGGATTGAACGCAGGGGCGTTCTACCTCCGTGCTACGCCCCCGGCCCTATTTTTTATACTTTATTTTGAAACCGTGTCTCACGAAGTTGCGGAGGCCTCACTAAGGAGAGAGAGAGAGAGAGAGACAGGGAGAGAGAGAGAACGAGAGAGCTGAGGCTGGCCGCGAACCCGGATCCTCCGGTCTCCACCTCCCAAAGTACTGGGATTACAAGCGTGCGCCACCACCCGGCCGGAATATTATTTTTAAGGCTGGGCAATAATCCACTGTTGGCATGTACCACATTTTCTTTATCCATTCCTGTGTCAATAAACAAGGGTCACTTCCATCTTTTAGATATGGTGAACTATACAGCTGCGAACATGAGTGTACATACATCGCTTTGAGATCCTGGTTTCCTGTTCTTTTGGGTTATGTACCCAGAATTAGAATTGATAGATCCTGTAGGAATTCTATTTTTAGTTTGTTGAGAAATGACCATGCTGTTTTCTACAAGTATATCATTTTATATCTCTAGCAAAAGCGCACAAGGGATTCTGTACATCCTTAACACCTGCCATTTTCTGTGACTTTTTTTCATGGCTCTCCTAATGGGTGAAAGGTGGTATCTCATTGGGGTTTTGATTTGCATTTTCCCAATGATTACTGATGTTGAGAATCTTTTCATATGCTTAGTGTTCATTTGTATACCTTCTTTGTCTAATCAAGTTCTTTGCCCATTTAATTGGGTTCTTTGTTTTTTAGACCAGTAACTTTTATCTAAGAGTGCTTTGAAATATCCAGATCATGATAAAAGAATGCATTTTCTTTCACATGGTACAAAAAAAAAAAAGAAAAAAATGAACCAAACTCCCTGCTTCACTTTATGCAAACAGGCCTCTCTAAGAGCTGAACATAAACCCTAGGGTTATCAAACATGCTCAGGCATAGACTTTTCCTAGAGAGAAACTGGGGAGGGGAGCTCAAGGGACTCTGAAGGGACTGGTATATCTCATGCTTCTGGAATTTCACTTTTTCCAAATATCCTTCTCTAACACTTATCTTTGGCTTCTAATAAATCAGTCTTTATTCTTTTCACAAACATGAGATTAACCATAAGTGTTAAATTAGGTGGCATCTCCAAAGTATATTAAAACCATGAGAGGGACAAAAATCCTTTGTTCTGAGATTATTGAAGGTAATGTTGGAAATGCACACGAAGCAGGTTGCATGTTGCTTGCTGAAAGGACTGATGTGTGTGTGTGTGTGTGTGTGTGTGTGTGTGTATACACTGGCAGGTGAATTCCAACGCCATATGTAGAAAAGTTTCTTTCCAAAGCTAGGGGCATATGCTTCAGGGCTGCAGTTATTTTAACTCTGCCCACAGCCCACCCTTGTCTCCCTTCTTAGCTTGTACAAAGACCCTGATTGAGCGATTGGATCTGAACTTTGCAATGAAAGAAAATCAGAAGGCTCCCCCCCTTTTTCCACCCCTCTAATGAAATTTGCAGACATGGAAAGGAAACTGAGTTATTTATAGGAGTGGGAGGAATGTGAGCCCTAATTGTGCTTAGTCTATTCCTAAGTGTGCAGCCTGTTTGCTATTAAATTTTACAATCTTTCAGCAATATACACATTTTTTTAAAGGAGAGAACTCCATAAATCTGACAAAGAAAAACCAGAGTAAATGATTCTAAGGGCTTAAATCTTCTAATCAAAGTCAGATTTAAAATTTTAAAAAAATTTTCTTTTTGCAGGATTAACTTCTCTTGCGACATTGATCTCTCCCCTCCTCTCTGGATTAGTTTATTCATTTCCTTTGTAGACTTGTTAGGTTTGATATAGCTACTCACAGATGGTTTTGAAGTTTGGGTGGTGAATTATCATGCCTGTGTACACACTCATACACAAGGCAAATTGGGTCAAATAGGAAGTTGTTGGGTAGGAGTGTCTGACGAAGGCCCAGGGACCTTGACCTCCACACCCAACACGGTGACAATATCATAATATGATGATAGCTCATTTTTTTTTCTGTCCAGTGTAGTCATACTGGGTAGAAAATTGTCATGAGAAATATTTTTTTTTCCCAGGGCTCCCTTTTACCTCCCTTTTTCTTCCACCTGGTAATCCTGGGAGCCTGTTTATTAGAAATTAAATTCTTGCTCAAAGGACCTAAAAAATCACAATCATTCCTAGGTGAATTTTCCATGGTGAGAATTATTTCCTGTTTGAAATTTGCTTTCGTTTGGCTGTCAGAGTTGCAGGGAATAGAAAATTACTCAAATTACTTAAGCAAAGACTGGTTTATTAAAAACCAATAAGTCTTAAATTCACAAGTGGAAAACCACCAGGAAACTGGGCAGCCACATGGGGCCATGTGGGGCCTCTGACACACAGCATTTTTTCCTTTTTCTGTTTCTTTACACAGTTCCTTCTAACGTCTGCTTTTGGATATCAACAAGTACATTATTCACCTGCATTCTTGCATATTTTTCTACTTTCTACTTGCTCATATTATTTTATTTCATGCTTACTCATAGCTTCGGTGTGTTGTGCTATGCCGTTTTTCTGCCCAAACACATGTTGGCTTTAGTTTCTGCCTCTGCCATTCAGTATTTTAAGTTAAAATTCATGAGAAAGGGAAGCCGATGGGTTTAGTTCAACCTTATGTGCCATTCCAAGTCATGCTGTAGGTTGTTCAGTTGCTGGTTTGGCTGTTTTTGAGTTTCTTGCCAACTGTCTTCGATCACCTGTGGCTTGGGGTGGAAGGAAGCAGGGTCATGTAGCCCGCACTGGGGCTCCTCTTCAATTTAGAGCTGTGGGCAGATGAGCTGTTTTGAAATTTAACTGGCTGTTCTCTAAGGAAGGTGGCAAAAAGAAATCAGAATGAACATAACGATGTGAATTTGATCATTTGCCATTTCTGAGCTCAGTTTCTCCTCTCTGTAAATGAGATACCATCTACTGTTGAGGGTGTTTGGGGTGGTAACAAGCCCCCAAATTTAGTGGCTTAGAGCAACAGCAAATTATTTTTTTTCCTCGGGATTCCACAGATCAATTGGGCAGTACTGCCTCATGGGGCATCACTGTTGTCTGGAAGGTTCGGAGTGCCTTCACTTACCTGGCTGACAGTTGGTGCTGCCTGCTGCTTGGGAGCTCTGGGGACATGGACCAGGGCCCCCGATTTTCCTCCATTTGTGCTTCCTCATGTCACTGCATGGGTTTTATGACAGCATTCTGGTTGAGCTCAATGGAGGAAAAGTTCAAGAAATAAGACTCAATATAGAAGCATGTATCAAATCTATACTGTAATACTCTTGCTTATATGCTAATAGTCAAAGCTGATCACATGGTAAGCTCAGGCCCAATGTGGGTGAGACTCATCATATGGTATGGATTTAGGAGGGATGGTTCACTGGGATCCCCCAAATATTATTGTTAGGCAAATGTTGTCATATTAAATGAGAGAGTGGATGGAAAACAGCCTTTAATGCAAATGATTGACCCTCAGTAAAAATAGGGGAACATTATTTTTGGTAAAGGAAGTACAGACATTTTTTTTGTCAAAGTAGTATGGCTAGTTGAGCATGGTAGTGCGTGCCTGTAATCCCAGTACTTGGGAAGCTGAGACAGGAGGATCACGGCTTCAAATCCAGCCTTAGCAATTTAGCAAGGCTGCCACAACTTAGTGAGACCTTGTTTCAAAATGAAAAATAAATAAGGCTGGGAGTGTAGCTGAGTGGTAGAATGCCACTAGGTTCAATCCCCAGTACAATACATATATATATATATATATATATATATATATATATATGTATTGAGAGGAGAGAGAAAGAATTGCTATATCACACTGTACATTTCTGTGTTTTATACATATTACATATACATTTTTTATTTTACATATACATATATATATATATATATATATATATTTTATTTTTTTTTTGGTACTGGGGAGCAAAACCAGGGTGTTGTTCTTGCATGGCGAGCACTTTACCACTGAGCTATATCCCAGCCCAGTGTTTTTTAAAACATCCCAGTGTTTAAAATATTAATGTACTCATTATAAGCATTCAGATTATATCACATTGTGGTAACCACATTTAGAAATTTCTTCATTCTCAAAAGTTAACCCAGGACCCTGCAGATGTCCAAGTGGTCCAGCTTTTTCTCCTCCTCTACAGGCTACTCGTTCCTACCTCCAGGGGCCTTACAGTAGCTAAGAAAACTACTGCCAAGTAAGGTTGCAGCATCGACATTCAGGGCACACAAAACTAGACGGGTTAATCTCAGAAGATTGCACCTTGAGAAGTTCTTGGGTGAAGAGGAATGGTCATTCTATCAGATGTGGAATCTCTTGGTGTTGCAGAAGACGAAACTGAAGCTCCAGAAGGAAAAGCAATCTGCCCAAGGTCAGCATCAGGGACCAAGCCTCGGTTTTGAATCATGATCTTCTGATATATTCATGGATCAGCAAATAGGTATTGTGTGCCAAACATTGTATTAGGCAGCACCACCTGTCAGCCCGGTGAGTGAAGGCATGCTGGATCTTCCAGACAACAGTGACACCCCATGAATCAGAGAGAACACAAGAGACATGTCCTTGACTCTGTGATACTTACCGTTTCAATGGGGATAAAGAGAGTGTGATAGTTAATCTGTCAACTTGACCGGATCATGACACACCCAGGATCATGTGACTTTGGGTGTGTCAATGAGACAATTGGTTTATGTAACAGCAGATTAAACAGAAAGTCCTGCCCTAAATGTAGGCAGCAGGGTTCTGATAGGTGCAGGATTTAGATAAAAGGAGAAAGCCGCGTAGAGGGATGCACGACTCTTTCTGAAGAAAACGCATCTGCTCTCGTCTGAGACCGTCGGCCTCCAACTTTGCCGTTTCTCTGAAGAGCCTCTTGATCTTCTGCTCTTGTCTGAGATTGTTGGCCTCCAGCCCTTCGAACTGAAACTTCACCATCGTTTCTCTGAAAAGCTTCCTGATCCTCACATCTTGGACTGGGACTGAATTAGTGGTTGCTCCGATCCTAAGACCCCAACTACTGGTTCCTCTGACTCTCCACGTGCAGTCGGAACTCAGGACTACATTGCTTCAAACTGTAAGCTGATCTGATAAATCCCTTTTTCCATATACTCATTCTGTGAATTCTGTTAGTCTAGTGAATCCTGGCCAATACAGAGAGTAAATAAGTAAACGATCCAAAATTGTGTTAAACACTATGGAAAAAAAAAACTCAACCCAGAACAGCGATGGAAAATATTGTTGTAGGAGGGAAAGTCAGAAAGGCTTTTTCTGGTGATGTAAAAGTTAAGCTGCATCCTGAAAGGAGGGTTAGAAAGATCCAGCTGTATGAAGAGCAGGAGATCCACATTCCAGGCAGAGGGAACAATAGTGGTCAAGGTGCTGAGCCTGGAGAGGCTTTGATGTGTTAAGAGGAAATAAAGAAGAATCCCTTGTGGCTGGAGCACAGAGAAAGAGATGTGATGGATGCCAAGAACCAACTTGGAGAAGTAGGAGAGGCCAGGTCCTGCAGGACCTTTTAGGCCATGGAAAGAAATTTAGATTTAATTTTAGATGCAATGGGGAGCCACAGAAGTATTTAAGTGAGGGAGTGACATAATCCAATTTGCATTTCTAAAAGGGTTACTCAACAAACATTGATTGAGTCTCTTTATTTGCTGGGGACTCTGCCCAGTGATAAAAAAGCAGAAGATTAACATAGGGCCTTAGAGGAGGACGATATATAGCATAATGGATTGGAGTGTGTGTGGTGGGGAGACAGACACATCCATCAGAGGCAACAAAAGTGTGCTGAGTTACATAACAGACTATTTGATGTGTTGCTCACAAAACCTTCCTCTGTGAGCCTGTCTATGGCCTTGCTGAAATGGCAGGCCTCTGTGGCTAAGACCACAGAACTCAGTTTCCCAGCCACAGCTGATTCCTCTAGGGTAGAGCACCAGGCCCTCAGAGACCCACTACCGACCCGGAATACCTTTCATTCTCCTTTAAGCATTTAATGAAGTCACACAGAAAAATGTCATGATTGATGGTGAGCCTTGGGCCTTGAAGGTGGTAGGATCACCAGGTGACCATTCATGTCAGACACAGTACACGTAGAAGAAGCAGGTCATCCAGAAGAAGTGTCGAAGAGGTTGAGAGAAGAGAGGATGAGAAATAAATTATAATATTTGAAGACATATCGAAAGGTAGAGATTCTTACATGCTTCCCATTTCAATCGTTGCAAGTCAAGTTCAGACTCATTTTAGTTATTTGCCTGGGAGTTTGCCTATTAGGATTGTTTTAGTCAACTTTCCCATTGCTGTGATCCAAATAACCTGGCAAGAACAACTTAGAGCAAAAGATGTGTATTGGGACCTCATGGTTACAGAAGTTTCAGTCCAGAGGGCCAGCTCCAAAGCATCAATGACAATGGCCACAGGGTGTGCAGAGGGATGCACAAAAGCAGAGAGGCAAGGAGAGGGGACGAGGGACATAGATTATCCCCAAGGCCACACCCCCAGTGAACTACCTCCTCCAGCCACACCCTACCTGCCTAAGTTAGCACCCAATAAACACATTCAAATTATTAATCCGTCATTGGATTTATCTATGGATGAGATTCAATAATATGATTCAATAATTTCACCTCTGGACATTTTTGCATCACCAATGCATGAGCTCTTTCAGGGGACATCATTCTTTTTTTCTTTTGTGGTCCTGGGAATTGAAACCACAGGCATTCTACCTCTGAGCTACACCTCCATCCCTATTTTTTTTATTCTTTCATTTTGAAACAGGGTCTCAGTAAGTTGCAGAGGACCTCACTAAGTAGCTGAGGTTGGCTGCAAACCCGGATCCTCCGGTCTCAGACTCCCAAGTACTGGGATTACGCCACCATGCCCGGCTTCAGTGAACATCATTCTATATTTAAACCCTAACAGGGATATTTGTGCTTCTCCCAGCAACACACTCCCATGACTTGACTCTTCAAAGATTTATAAGCTTTATCCAGGCGTGGTGGCACACGCTTGTAATCCCAGTTCTTGGGAGGCTGAGACCGGAGGATCTGGGTTTGCGGCCAGCCTCAGCTACTTAGTGAGGCCCTCCACAACTTAGTGAGACCCGGTTTCAAAATAAAGGATAAAAAATAGGGCCGGAGGTCTAGCTCCGAGGTAGAATGCCCCTGGGTTCAATCCCTGGTACTGCGCAAAAAAAAAAAAAAAAAAAAACGATTTATAGGCTTTGCACAATCAAAGAAGCAGGACAGAGGGTGCTCTATGAAGGAAAATAGTTTGTTCAAAGGCATAAAATCATACACATGCTGAAGTTGAGCTACTTTGGGAAGTGTTTGCAGCGAACACTCTATAGAACCTGGGCCAGGCATGAGAAGACCACCGACCTTGAGGCACAGTGAAGAGAAATTAGGAGGATACTTGGAGCTAAATATCCACATTCAGGTCAAATCATTGGTGGTGACAGGAAAAAGTGTGCTTTGCCCTTTATTCCTTTATTATTATTATTTTAAAATACTTTTATTGGTGCATTATAGTCTTACATCATAATGTAAATCATGTTGATAGTGACATACATGCACACAGCACTTGGTGGCTCCCCGACTCCCTCCCCCCTTCCCTATACAGAGTACTGAGGTTGACATTGGTATTTTCACACATGTACACATAGCCGATGGTAGTAATTACTTCATTGATCCTCACTCTTCCCCCTCCCCTTCCCCTAGACCACCTCCCTGGCTCCACTGAGGTTTCTCCTCCATTTTCTGGAGTCCCTCTGGTATCCCAATTACTCCCTAGCTTGTACATATTAGAGAAAACATATGACCCTTCACTTTCTGTGACTGGCTAATCTCACTTAACATAATACTCTCCAGGTCCTTCCATTTTCTTGCAAATGACATTATTTTGTTCTTCTTTATTGCTGAGAAGAATTCCATTGCTTGGATATCCCATAATTTTGTAATCCATTCATCTGTTGATGGACACCTAGGTTGGATCCATGATTTGGCCATTGTGAATTGTGCTGCTATGAACATGGATATGCCTATATTACTGTAGTTCTCTGATTTCAGTCCCTTTGGAAAGATCCAGGCTGTGAATTCCTTTAAATAATAAAAAATTCCCATGGACAATTGTGAACATCAAACATACTACCTGGCTTTTATTTTATTTATTTATTTTTTTACTACTACCTGGCTTTTAGTAGGCATTCAACAGATATTTGAGGTAGGAATACTACTATCTTTCCTTTCTTAGTCCTTCACTACTAGTCCACAGCCAGCAGTAAACACGGGCTTATTACCAATTGAGCTCCAAGTTGTGTACTTACAAGGTAAGTGTTGAAGCATGCAGGAGTATTTGCAATACGAAGCTTAAGTTCTATTCCACCATGAATAATAAACTGGCTTCCAGTTGGCCCGTTGCTATTTCTTTCCAAAAGCCAGCTGACAAGCAGCTCACCCCATTCCTCTTGGAATTTACAGATGTGTGCTGGGCAGTGTGGGGAAGGGTGTTTTACAGCAGCAATTAGTTTATTCCTGGGGTAAACAGTAGAAATTTAAGGATAATTGCAGCAAGAAATTTGTTTCCTATTGCAGTGTGAATAACCTGCAGGCAGCCAATTGGCCGGTTGCCCTGCAAATCCCCAAAAGGATGATTGACAACTGTTTTGCATTTGTGCCTAGTAGAGATTTGCAGATGCACATTGGGGAGGGTAGGGGGGTTTGGGGGAGGGGGCTCTGTTTTTACATATGTTTGCAAAGCCAAGGATGGTTTTCTAGCAAGGGTTAAAGCAGAAGGGGGGATGCAGATCTGTGTAGCAGAGCTTGTTTCTCTTTAAGATGGGAGTTGCAGACTAAGTGCCAGTTGGCACTTCCTGACTGTGCTATAGGGCCAACACACACGCAGGCAGCAGTCACTTAATCCTCTGCCTTTGCTGTTTGCTGCCTGGGACTGCACAGAGCTTGTTGGAGCCTGAAGCAACATGCGATTCTGAGGCTGTGAGCTGCCAGGGGCTGGTGTCTCGTGGCCTTGGGTGAACTGACTGTAGCACCCTCGACACTTTGCCTCAGCCAAGCGTGGCTGCTCCTCTGAATTTCTCTTTCAGGTGTGACCATTATTATTGTTGTTGTTGTTGCGTTTTATGAGAACACAGACGGAATAGCTTCCAGCCTGCTTTTGTAACACAATTTTCCCTAAGTATGTTTCTCTCTTTCCCAGTGCAGGCTCCAGTTTGCAATGTCCACACAGGCAGCAGAAATAGCACTTATTTATATAGCCTTTCCGTTTAAGATGATTATGTAATTATGTTTTGATATTTAAGTATGGATCATGTGTGTGTGGGGGGGTACTGGGGATCGAACCCAGGAACATTCTACCTCTGAGCTACACCCCCAGCCCTATTTTATTTTGACATAGGGTCTCCCTAAGTTGCTGAGGGTCTCACTAAGTTGCTGAGGTTGGCTTCAAACCTGTGATCTTTCTGTCGCAGCCTCTCAAGTATTGAGATTACAGGTATGCACCACCGCACCTGGCTCTAGGTGTGGATCCTAAGGAAGGAGTTCTTTCTGTCATATAGAAGGTAAACACAACAAGGAAAACACAGAAAGCTCAAGTCAGAATCAAAGTTGGGGATCTGGATTCCTGTCCCTACAGATCATTTGATTTTTGCAAGTGAAGGAGAGAAGAATAAGGTCTTCCTCTCCTAATTGGCGGTAGTTTCCCCCAAATAAACTCTGAGCAAAGCAAGAGTAGTTATTGTGCCTTATGCATCCCTTGTTTTTTTAACTGATTCGCCTGAGTTTCTGCCTACTCCTCCTCCCCGACCCCAAACTGTTCTACATACATGGCAATCGTGAACATGGCAAGCTGAAAGTAATTAAATATTATATTCTTAGGCTAGGGTCAACATTCTTGGCGTGGCCAATACGGTCTTGCTTGATGCGGCTCTAGTCTCATCTTTTAGATACCTCCGAATCCCTTTGTTAACCAATAATAGAGCGTTTCCCGCCAGTTCTCATAATGTATCATGGTTCTTCTTGCCACAGGACCACTGTACATTCCATTCCTGTTTCCTGGGATGCTCTTTCCACTGGTCCCTGGAAGTTGTCAACTGCTTCTTATCTTTCATTTCTCAGCTCAGACCTCCTCTCCTCCCTAAATCTCCTTCACAGAGCATCTGGAAATCCCCTTTATAAAACCTTGACAAGCACTCTTCCATGCTATGTGGATTTGGGATGACTTGACTAATGTCTGTCTTCTTCCTTTCATAAGAACAACCACTCTGTTTCAGGCCTCCGCCGGCCCCTGGAGGATGATGGACAGAAAATAGTGAACTTTATGGGAAGAGGGCATGAGCGTGGTCAAGTAAGGAGGTGCCACATTTAACATCGAGAAGCAGAACAATGGGAAGGGAACAGGGAAAAAGATTTGGAAGGGGCTTTCATGGAAATAAATCAATGTTAGCATCAAGGTTAGTTTGAAGGAGCTAAAGGTCAGAAAGTGAAATTTTTTTCTTTTTTGGTCAATAGATATTATTTATTTTATTTTTTACTTTTTATTTTTGGCAGTACTGGGGATTGAGTCTAGCAGCATTCTACCTCTAAGCCACACCCCCCGCCCTATTTTTTTTATTCTTTATTTTGAAACAGGGTCTCATAACTTGCGGAGGGCCTCACTAAGTAGCTGAGGCTGTCCGCAAACCCGGATCCTCTGGTTTCAGCCTCCCAAGTACTGGGATTACAAGTTTACAAGCGTGTGTCACCACACCTAGCTGATATTATTTATTTTTTAAAAATACTTTTACTGGTGCATTATAGTGTCACATCATAATGTAGTTCATAGCGATAGTGATATCCATGCACACAGCAGTTGGTGAGTTTAAGTGAACCAGGCTGTGTATTTCATTTTGGAGTCAAACATTGGTTTGGGGGACAAAGAGAAGCATTGTAGAGGTAGGACATTGGATCTGCAAACAAAGGGTATTTTCTCTTTGCAGGATTTTCCCTGTCCTGAATGTGGGCAGATCAAGATAGGTACCTCTGTGGCCAACGCAGAGAGGGCTCTGCCAGTGCCCAGAGCGGTGGATGGCTGAGTCTGACAGTTCTCTGGGCCATTCTTTCTGGTCTTCGGCAATGTCTGAGGGTGGGCATGAAGAGGGAAAGCGAAAGGTTAACCCTTGGAGGACATCTACAGCACAAACATATCAGAGAAAAAGGAGCCAGTGAAGGAGAGGAGGGAAGAGCTGGGAGAAAGGTGGAAAGTGCAAAGAACACAGCCCAGGATTGCAAGGGAAGAGAGGAGAGACCTTCACGGAGGGTGTGGTGAAGGAGAGGATGAGAACAAAGGAACCGCCTTGAGATTTATTTAGAATGAGCTCTCTGGTGACCTTGGAAAGAAGAGTGTTAGCAGAGTGTCCAGGGAAGGAAAGCAGGGAGTGGGGTGCTAAGAAGGGGTTCTGAGAAAGTGCAAAAAGAGGAGCGGTACGCTTTGGGTTGCAAGATCTTTAAATCTTTCAACCAGTTCAGAAAGTTGCCAAAGGCAAAACCCCTTGCCTGCCACGGAACTATTGGACAAATTGTTCTTTTCTTTCAGATTGCTGTTCTCAGAAAGCCCAGGGCAAGGGCAGTAAGATCTCAGCCAGCAGCGCTGAGGGTCAGGACTGAGATAGACATCTTGGGAGATGAGGGCGAGGGATCAGGGGTTGTATGTGCTAATGCTCTTGGCAGCGTGAGTGGGCAGGATTCCATCCTCAGGGATGGTCCTCCTTGGCCTGACCTGCTGTTATTGTTAGCTTCTCATTTCCCGGAGTACTAAATCTATCACAAAGTATTAAAACCGGTGTTTGGAATATGATCTAATTAATGCATTTCACTTAATCTGAATTCATTGGAAGGAGAAATCTTGGCCTTGAACATTTATCTCATAGGCTGTATGGGGTGGTACCAGGACAGGAAACTAAGATTCAGAAAGGATGAGCCTGCGGGGCACTGACAAATGCCTGATTAGGAAGGAAGTCATTGCAGTGTGTTAAGGTTTACTAGCAGGGCCATCCATGCAGTTAATGCAGGCATGGGTTAGACCTGGGACAAGCAGGAACCAAATATTTGGGCCAAGGAGGCTGCAGATGAAACACTTACCTGGAAATCTCCACCAGGAGCAGCAGCACAGGGAATGTGCTGCTTAGACACTGGGTAAAAGCTAGGTAGCTTCTTTAATCTGGGTACAGCCCAGGTTTCCAGAGCTAATTCTGCCCTAGGTGCGGGGGCTTCTCTGTCTCACACTACAGTGTTGTAATCATCTTCTTCTTAAGAGGACTGACTGTCCTTGTTTTCTTGGTGGAATTCATGTACCTTGGGGCTCTCAAGGGCTCTGCCACAGAAGTGAGGCGCATCTCTCCAGAGTCTCCATGCTTTTGCTCCTTGGAGTCTTCTGAGGAATAATGCAACATTTGGAAGAGTCAGTAGGCTTCCATACTGGATTCTAATAGGATAATCTCTAGAATTTTTTTGGTAGTACTGGGGATTGAACCCAGGGGCAGTCTACCTCTGAGCTACACCACAGATCTATCTATCTATCTATCTATCATCTATCTTTCTATCTATCATCTATCTATCTATCTATCATCTATCTATTTTTCTATCTATCTAATCTATTTTTCTATCTATCTATCTAATCTATTTTTCTATCTATCTAATCTATTTTTCTATCTATCTATCTATCTATCATCATCACCTATCTATCATCATCTATCTATTATCTATCTATCATCTATCATCATCATCTATCTATCTAATTATTATTTTTGAAACAGGGTCTCATTACGTTGTTGAGGGCCTTGCTAAGTTGTGGAGGTTGCCCTCCAATCTGCAATCTTCCCATCTCAGCCTCCCAAATACTGGGATTACAGGGGTGTGCCACCATGCCTGGCTTGTCTCTTAAACTTTCTAGTGTGGCAGTGAGGGGGTTCCTATGAATATCATATCAGGGTTTCTGGGCCTCATTCTTTGGAAATTGTGCCTTCTAGTACTTTATAACTATTTCTGCCATACTCTGGTGTCTAGAAAGAGACAGACATCCCGCTTTGGTTGATGTAATCGAGAGCTCTTCTTGAGTGTAACACTAAACTGGGTCCAGAATAGGAATTAAATGATGAAGCTACCCGTGACTTATAATTTTAGGTTACAGGAATCAAGGAATATCTTCTTTTTTTTAACACCCTTTCCCTTGAAGGGCAATTTGTAAGATGGCTTGGACTGCACAGAGTGCTGAGAATGATAGATGTTAGAAGCAGTGTGAAAGGAATTTAAGGTCCCTATGGGAGGGGTGTTCTCAATGAAGAAGTGTCATGCTGGTGATTGGGGTGAGGAATAGTGAAGCTCCAGGGACCTGGTTGTGTAGTCTATGTACCTGTTGGTTTGCAATTAATAGGCGGAGGCCAACATTATTGCTTCTTTAAGCAGACATAGGTAGGATTTCTTAAAATTGGCAATGAAGTGATGGCCTAAAAACTGATTATCTTAGATTTCTTAGATATTAAATATGTTCCAGAAGAAAAAACAGGACTTTGTGCAAGAGGAAGGGGAAGTCTGTAACCCTGTGAACAGTGCCCACAAACACTAGTTATAAAACACCATATTTTTTTTAGTACTTACTATGTGACTCCCACTGTGCTAAACATGTCATGCCACTAAAGGCCACATGCCACTTGCTTCCTACAATATTATTATCCAATTTTATAGACAAATTAAATGAAGCTAGAGACTGAAAAATGTCATTGGGCTAGGAAGTAGAGAGCAGGAGTTGGATTTAGATCTAAGATCTTGTTCTTTCCAATGTGAAACACATCTAGAAAGGAGATTTACTTTGTGTAGGACAGAAACATGCTCTTTAAAATGGGGGTGGGGACAAAGACCAGCTATTGGTGAAGTTGTCTTGGAGGTAGGGGGATTTCAAAGGTGATGTAGTCCTATCTTCTCATTCTTTGAAGTGAGAAAGCTAAGTCCCAGAAGCAGCAACTTGCATATGGTCCTGTAGGTGGTCTGCTGTCTCCAGCAGTTGGAAGAGGATGACACTGACCCAGCTGAAGTCTTCTCCAGCAACTTCAGGTCCCCAAGTAGCCTCTCCCCGAGACTCCCAAAATGGCATGCAACATTCTTGAAATTTTCTAAGCAACCTTCAGTGACATGAGGACAAGAATTCAAGATATAACTTCTTGACAGGAAGACAAGAATGTGGGAATAGATGTTAATTAAAATCCTTTCCAAAACTAATGTCCTATGAGCCTATGCATTCTTGACCACATGTGCACGCTGTCAGGGAGAACTGAAAATTGAGATAAGCACAACAGAAGTCTACAACTGGAAGTTCTCCCCAGGGTGAAGGGTTCCCAATATAAAGATGTGTGTTGGCTCCTCTGCAAAGTCAGAGAAACCCAAGTGATAAGAAAATGTGGCTCCAAGAAGGTGAGACTTTAGCTTTTATGACTGTATCTTGGGGCTGCATAGAGACTACAAATACCTAATCAACAACTAGGTATGTGTTTTCCAAGACAACTGGATATTTCAATGTAAATCAACGGAAATTAAATCAAATTAGAATTCCCATCTAGTTGTACCAGTCACATTTCAAGTGTTCAACAACCCCCTGTGGGTAGTGGCTATCATTTTAGAGAGAGCAGACAGAGAATGTGTTCATCATCATCACAGAAGATTCTCCTGGACATTGATGCTCTTATCTATGCAAATATTCATGACTGTACATGGACTTTAATAAAAGAAAGGACTTCTAACTCAACCCGGAATAGTTAGAAGGGGCTGCACAGAGAGTGGCAAGTGAGTGGCAACTTGACAAACAATTCAAAATTAGCCAAGAAGATGCCAGGAGTGGATTAGTACAGGAGGGATAATCTGAGACAGGCACTGTAGACCGAGAGCACAGAATGGCTTTGTGGAATTTTAGTAGTTCTGTTGCACTGAAGGGCAGGGTGAGTGAGTGGGTATGGTGGGAGGTGTGGTTGAATAGATGAACTGATGAGCTAATAAAGGGCCTTGCCTATTATGATAAGTATGGATTTTCATCATGGGCATGAAGGGGAACTATTGAAGGATGCTCTGTCGGGATAGCTGGGGGATGATTTGGACAATCTGTATTTTACAAAGATTACTCTTGAAGATATAGAAGAATGAGGCTGAAAGAGAACATTTTGGGATAAAATGCGGAAAAAAGGTAGGCTTAAGAAGCTATCACAGTTTCTCTAAACCATGAGTGCATGAGGTAAAGCATCGGTAGTCAGTGATTCTGCAGAAGAAGACAGTCCTATCAACAGTATTTAGGAAGTGCTGTCTATTAGTTATGGGGGATAAAGAGGAGGGAGAAATCTAAGTTGACTCTTAAGCACCTGGTTTATATTACTGAGTGGAAGGTGAAATCAATAACTAAGATGCTAGTGTAGGAAGATGGGCTTGGGAGGAATGATGAAGGATGCCGGCTGACTTGGACAAGATAAAGTTGGGTATGTTGGGAATTCCAGTTGGAGATATCCAGTAGACAGAAGTGCAGGTCCAGTGTATGAATGACTGAGTACTGAGAATTTACTCCATGTTAACCATTATTTGTTTTTTAGTCTTTACAGTGTAAGGGAGTCCAGGCACTATGTTAAATTCTAATATGCTTTGTAGCGTTTATTTTTCAACTACTATTAGCTCCATTGTATATGGATGAAGTAGAAACAGAAAGGGTAAAAAAGTCCTGATTTTATCTACATATTCAGTTAAGAAAAAAAACCCAGGCTCTGCATCCCAGCTGCGTGACGTGTGTGTGTGTGTGTGTGTCCTGACGTGTGTGTGTGTGTGTGTGTGCGTGTGACCCCTACACACTCCACAGTTTCATGTCTTCTTCACATCAGTCCTCAAATTAAGCATCAGCACCACTTTGCAGACAATGAGCCCAAGCTCTGACAAATTAAATCCATTATCCAGAATCACACAGCCTACACATAGTTAAACCAGCTTTTCAATGTAGGTAGTTGATTCAACACCCATTATTTTTCCAAGGTGTTCTCCTGGCTTCTAGTGTTCTAGCCCCACAAAATGTCATAAACTTTAAAGACGGTGAGGAAAGTTAGAAAACTCCAACGTTAGTCTGAACCATAAGATGATCTCATTCCTATCCCTGTTGCCTGGAAAAACTCGAGCTCCACTTGCTTGGTATCAAGCTGAGGAAGAAGGTATCTGATAAACAGCACTGATATTATCAATATCATCTTTCATGTTCATTGAAAAAAGCTAGAAGCTAGGAGTGATGGTGCACATCTATAATACCAGGACTTAGGAGGCTGAGATAGGAGGATCACAGGTTGGAGACCAACCTCAGCAACTTCACAAGACTCTCTGCAAACTAGGGAGACCATGTTTCTAAAAAGCAAAGCAAAGCAAAACAAAACAAAACAAAACAAAAATGGATGAGGGTATAGCTCAGAGGTAGAATGCCTCTGGGTTCAATCCCCAGTACCCCCTCCTACACACACCTGGAAATATAGATACAATGGGAAACATCCAAACTTTATTTATTAATATCATTTTAAAGGAGAAATAGACATTTGTAGTCTTTCTCATATAAAATGATATTTCCATATCTTTAAATATTTTTCTATAATATGATTTTAAGACAGATTTATACATCTTTACATTGGATGAAAAAAATCCTAATGTATTAAAACACTTTGGGTAGTTGTCATTGAAATCAACATCCTTGGCTGATGTCTATGGTGGTTTTCTTATGACCAGCTCTAACAAGTTGAATTTCTAGTCAGGGGAATACACTTAAAAGGTCTTCAGTATATAATGCTGCACTGCCTTTCAGAGAGCTCATGCAAGTTGGTACTCCCACCAATAGCTGTACCACCATTTTTCTGTCCTCTGGCAAATTCAATCAGAAAAAAAGGCATTTCTTTGCTCTTGAATAAAAATTTTCATTACAACCATAAGAGGCTGAATAGTTCCTGCCACAAACTGTCCATGTACTAATTTCCAGAACTTAGGGACTTTCCAGGTGTGATTAAAGTATTTGGCAATGGAGAGATTATCCTAGATGACCCGGGTGGGCTCTGTAGCTTTCACATGTGGATGACAGGAGGGCAAGGATGAGGTACGAGATAGGAGGATGGAAGCAGAGAACAGAGAGAAGGTGCTGTGCTATTAAGAGTAGAGGAAGGGGCCAAGAAATGTGGAAATGCCCTAGAAGCTGGAAAAGGCAAACAACAGATACCCCAGGAACTTCCAGAAGGAGCACATCCTTGTGAACCCATTTTTGATTCCTGGCCTCCTCAACTGCAAGATAATAAATGCATGCTGCTTTAATGCACTATGTTTGTGAAAACTTGCTATGGTATTTTTTTTCCTGAGGCTGCCCTTGAATGTGTTACCCTCCTGTTTCAGCCTCCCAGGTACTGGGATTATAGGTGTGTGCCATCATGCCTGGCTAGCATGTTTTTTTTTTCCTTATTCTAGTATTTACTTTTTTCTCCTTGGTCCATAGCTCATTTTTCATATTGCTGATTTTATTTTTATGGGTTTTAAAATGTTCTTTCTATATTAAAGATATCAGCCATTCTTTAATCGTGTGTTGACAATATTTTCTCAAATTTTCTGTCCCATAATCTTATTTTAGTTTTTATGTGTGGCTTTTTTATTTTGCATAAGATAAAAAAGATGAAGATCATGGACCATCATGTGAGAGCAATTCTAGACTTGAGTTTTTAACTCTATTGTGAACAAATTGTTTCACCCCTGAACTTTAACTTTCCTATCTATAAAGTTAGAAAACATTATTATCAAACTTATGAAGATAATTACAGCGATTAAGTAAGATAACACATGTATAGAATTATCATTTCTCATGTAGCAAGTAATAAATACATACGAAATATTCATTTCATTACTCTTATTATTTTCTCATTTATGGTTTCTTCCTTTGTTAAAGGACTCAAGCAGGGTAGACAATTTTGCATTTCATCTTTGAGCCATTCCATGTCTCCAAATTTCATGTAGTTAAAAATTTTCCATTTTTTTCAGTTTGTATCAAATTATTCCCACCACTAATTACTCCCATTTCCCCATGTCTCCGGCATTAAAGAAGATCAGCCAGCCACCCTTTTCTTTACTGACCCATGATGAACTTGATGACTTGCCTTGGTAGATAGCTGGGAAATGTGGTTGCTGATGGATACTTTGCTCTTTTACGCTCGATGTGTTACAAGTGGAAGAAAAAGGCAAAAAGAAAGCTTTTCTCATTTTTCCCTCAATTGAGTCTGCAGAGAATTATTTCCATTTTGATCTGAGTAATGGCAGGTTATGAAATCACCAATAACTTTCAGGCTTATCTAACAGCTGGCTCAGAGGTGGTATGTATGTAAAGCTGAGTTCTGGTCCAAAGCTTTTTGTCAAATAGTACTTTCAAGAAGTCAAACATCTGTTCAAAGAATGCAGGATTCTAGGCAATATGTATCCAGGAGCAATTTGTACAACCTGCCAGTGCTCTTTGTTCTCATGTTTTTTTTTTTTTCCCCAAAGGGGTTTGCTTTTGGAAGTGGTAGAGTGGATAGAAATAAGTAGAAATGTCTTTTCAAAATACTCCAAGTACATTGGGTTTTCTTCTTCTCTTTGATTTTGGGTCAACATCAATTTGGCAGCATTTGGAAGCATATTTCTTTGAGCTAAGAGGGAAAGAAGTTCAGTCCAAAGTGTTTTTTTTTCTTTATCAGCTGAATTCTGAGGTCATCATTACAGCCAATGGTGACTTGGTTCATACAATAGCAGACCATTTTGTTCAAACGTCTCACTATCAGATTATGTTGTGTGATCTTAGGTATACTGCTTTGCCCAGGTCTTAGTGCCAGCCTTCTCACAAGTGAACCAACCTAGAGGATGACAATGTGTTCCCTTACACCTGCTGTCCCTTGGGTTTGAAGGGGCAGCCACTACTGCCTGAATATTCAATTTCATATGAAATCGTCTCTTTAGAAGCATCTGTTGAATGTCAAATAGCCCCAAAATACTGGGCAAAGGAAAGAGAATAAAGCAGGATGGTGCCTCAGCATCACAGTGCTGGCTCCAGACTATATGCAATACACACAGGGCCAACCCTGGGCATTTATATCCACTTGTCTCATCAGGACTATTTTCTTACTCAATTGGTTAGAATTTACTTGGTCATCCTTACTGAAATAGCACGCTATTCAATTTGTGTGATTTAATGAGCCCAGAATCCCAATGGCCCACCGTCTCCTCTCTTCTTCTGATCTCCTGATGGAAATGCTAAGCTTTTCCTTTCTGCATGCCTCCTCTTCCCTAAAAATTGCTGTCTCCCTTGCCGGGTGTGGTGGCACACGCTTGTAATCCCAGTACTTGGGAGGCTGAGACCGGAGAATCCGGGTTCGCGGCCAGCCTCAGCTACTTAGTGAGGCCCTCCGCAACTTAGCGAGACCCTGTTTCAAAATAAAAAATAAAAAAATAGGGCTGAGGGTGGAACTTGAAGGTAGAACGCCCCTGGGTTCAATCCCTGGTACCGCAAAAAAAAAAAAAAATGCTGCCTCCCCAGCAGGGCCATCTCTGGCACTGAACACTTTCAAGTTCTTCCTTTTGAAGGTTCAGTCCCAGAATTCTGATTCCTCAGGGTCAGATCCATACTCTGTATTTTTGCACTCAGGACAAGGCCCTCTCTATGTGAGTGATACTCTCCGGTTTCTCCCACCACTTGGATCTCATTACACACTCTTCTTTATCATACAGTCCTCACCCGATTCTTTGCTCTGGCATGGTTTCATTGCTGGTCTCAATAGGTATTTACCTACTCATATAAAAACTGCAGCCAGCATTATTTCTGTTTTCTGGTAGTTTTTCCTTGCTCTTTTTGCTGATCCACATGGTGTTTGGTGGACGTGGAGAGATTTGGATGTAGGTGTACACTGTTATCCCGGGGTATGGTTTTGCCAATGAAAATAAAAGAAAATACAATCTCTCTTCTGCTGCTACGGAACCAGAACACTCTGTCTTGCCCTTTTTTTCTCAAATCTTAAAAAGACCCTTATCTGAATTGTATATAAATGGTTTAGTCCCACGTCTTGGTTGATAGATTGGAGATGCAGTGTTCATACACTCAATTTTAAGTAGGAAAGTGGATCAATTCTTTAGCTGTGGGCGTTCTCTTCTCTTGTGGCCCCACTAACATTCTCAGCTGAGTCACTTGTGGCTCAACGAGCTTCTTACAAGTATTTAGGGTTCTAAGATCCTGCAGTCAATAACACTCTTAGACCCGAACAAAGATTTCTTCTTGATTCGGAACTTTACAGGCTCAGACATAACACAGCTCCCCCCACAATTTATTAAAGAATATACACAATTCCTTGTCATTTGGGATCTATCAGTTGGTACTGGCACAGTGTGAGTAATAATCCTGAATATCTATTCTTGTAACCAACATTTCTTGCTGCGTGTCCTCAAAGCAAAAGCAACTATGTCCAAATGCTATAAAGGTTTATGAATCGCACTCCTGTTGACCTCTGTGGAAGACACTGCTTTGGCAAGCAGGGGAAATTGGGGCAGTGGAAAGGCTTAATAAAGAGGAAAGAGAAATTAATTAACTTCTCATATAAAATCATAAGTTATTATACAGTATGAGTAAAACAGATTCTTGCATAATAAAATATCATTTCCCAATGGTGCAAACAGAACTAATTTTCTTACTTCTTTTCATATTTTTTTTTTGCGGTACTGGGGATTGAACCCAGGGGCATTCTACCTCCGAACTATACCCCCGGCCCTATTTTGTATACTTTATTTTGAAACAGGGTCTCATGAAGTTGTGGAGGGCCTCACTAAGTAGCTGAGGCTGGCCGCGAACCCGGATCCTCCGGTCTCAGCCTCTCAAGTACTGGGATTACAAGCCTGCGCCACCAAGTCCGGCCTTTTCATGTTTTTATTTGTGTTTCCAGAGGAACTCACAAATTAGTGCAGGATTTGCAAGAAGAGGAATAGTTTACAATATTAAATTATCAATAATTTATATGTATGTAAACGTTATGCATGATGTGCAATTTTTTACAATGCCGAATAGATAGAGCCCAAATATTGGAATTGCACACAATTAATTTTTGAAAATTAAAAAATGTTACCATGTAATTTTGAATCCATAGATGAAAAATAACTTTTTAAAAGAAATTTATTTTTATATCTTACATTTAAATTTTTTAAAATTGAAGTACACCCAAATTTGGATACTTTGTGTAAAATTTTATGTTTTAATTCTTATGACAACCATAACTTTACCCATTTCTTATTTTGTCATTTTGAAGGTCAATTAGTCAATGTTTGGGGATAGTATATAAACTATAGTTTCATTTGTACTATTACTCTAGGCCCTGAAAATATTAGGAACAATTTTTCTCGGGAAATTATTCTAGAGATTTTCGTTCTGTCATTCAAAGCAATTCTCTTGTGTCAATGAAAAATCTTGTTTTACTTTACCTTAAGCCATTTTGCTTTATACTTAAGATACACATACATTTACATACCCATGGTGAGCCTTATCACGCATGCTTTGCAGGTTGAATTTTGTAATAATCTTCCTTGAAAATGTGAATTTGACAATTGTGTTGGCGTTCTTGCATTTTCGTGATTAATTTCTCAGGTCTTATCTCTCTGCCATTTACAAAGGAATTTCCTTGTTTCCAAGAAGTAAGTGCGGACTCCATGATACTGTTTCTAGAGTGACACTGAAAATGTATCTGAGGATGGAACTTTCTAGAAAGGCACTGGAAATACATTTTGCAGGGTATGTACTCATTTCTCTGCATTGGATCTAAACTCAAGTTTTACTTGACTTGTGCACTAGTAATGACTCTGTGGAGAGCAAGTAAACTTAGCTGCCTTAGTTTGGGCCCTGTCCCTTGAACACTCTCTTGTGCTGGCTGGAGGCTCAACAACTCACTTATAAAATATAGAACTACTGATTCCAACTGACTCCCTACCTTATAGACATGCTATAACGATTTAACAAAAAGTACTTTGAGGTCTTTGGAGGGCGAGGGGGAATGCTTTCCATAAACAGAGAATTGTTATCAAAATGTTTTTTTCATTAAGTCTTTGGATCCTTTTGTAAAAGTCCAGTCTACCTAATGGATGGGGATTTATAGATAACCATTCGTGAAAGCACATCCAGGCACACTCAGATATTAAACAAACACAGATGCGCAAATGAGATTATGAAATTGCCCGACAACAGTACAGTCTGTACCTGGGAATGGATGGGAGGGACTGATTTGTCATAACTCTAATTATTCTCATTCTCTACCATACATTTGAGACTTAAACTGCCTGAACTAGCCAGCATTGAAATGACGATGCTTTTATAAAAACTCTTCACAGTCTTCCAAAGACAAAGCACAATTAGGAACAGATTGTCTAAAGCTGGGTCTATACTGTCTTTTAGACCTTTTAGAGGTGAGCGAGTGTGTGTGTGTGTGTGTGTGTGTGTGTGTGTGTGTGTGTAGGGACTGGAGATCAAACCTAGGGACTCACCCAAGCTAGGCAAGGATCTACCACTGAACCACATCTGTAGCTTTAGAGATTTAAAAATCTCATCTAGATATTTGCAGATACCATGTAGTAATCCTGCAGACATGCAGCTAGTTACTCATTCACCATATATATAGATCCTACAGATTTCAGGAATTGCTATAGAAAGAGTAAGCTTTGAGGGCATTTGAGAGCTCCTAGGGTTTTGTTCAGATAGGAGCAAGACACTTCCAGAAGGGTAACCCCACAGTATACACCCGAGGGTACTGATCAAAGGTTCTGACTTGTGGGCTTTTATTACTACCTCCTTTGTTAGGTCCATGAATGACACAAATGAGAGAAGACTCAGACGATGACAGTGAAACATTTTGATTTGGATAATCTTCCCTGGTGGCCTCTTCTCCCAAATTCACAAAGTTGTTGCTCAACACTCCGCTTGACTCTCGCTCACATTGGCCATCTTCTGTTACCATTTGGCAAAAGCTGACTACCTTAAATGTTCCTGTCTTGCACAATGGAAATGGTACCCATAAGGACTCAATCAAATTGTCATGTGAATTATTTTACATTTCATGAGGAAGATAAAAATAAACCGGATGGGGATTGGAAAAACCATTTCATATCATCAACCCTGAGCAGCCGCCATCTGTAGTCATTCCAGGATGGTTTCTTCTACTTCCTAACCTATCGTTGAATCCTCTTTCTTGATGGTGACTCAGGCCACCCTTCTATTGCCCAATTCTTGTTACGACTTGGGAGGTTGTTGTGGTTGGTTTGTTTTTAATATCTTGCCCAATCTTTCCATTTTTAGTTCCAGACTATTGCTTTCAACCACTTTCAACTATCCCATTCTTTACAGAATGACACAGTACTGTATACAATCTAGCTCCCAAGTATTTTTTCAATCGAAATTCCAGGGCAGCTGCATCATATCCGTGGACTTTACAAAAAAAAATTACAAGTGGGAGATTGTTATACAACTTCTTTTTATCCTCTTAAGGATCAATTTCTAGGAAAGTTGTAATTATTATTGCATTAATTTCTCACATGGGTCCTTGTGATAGAGGTGCCATTACATTTCTGATTGGTTGGTGAGGAAGCTCAGGGCAAAAAAAGTTTAGTCAACTACCCAAGGTCATTCAATAAGTAATTGATAGTTCTGGTAACTTGAATCCAGGCCTGAGGGACTCCAAATCCACTTCTATTAGACACCTGTCTCCCTATTAATCTGCCTCGATGTAGCCTTATACATATTTGCCTTTACCCATCTTTCAAAAGGTGGTGCTAATAGCCTTGATTCCAATTTTATATTATAAATACATTTTTAAGTCGTGATTTCATCAGATAGGAATAATACACTTCCTACTCCTGGTCCTGTTTTGCTTAAGAGCAGTCAGTGCCTGGGTTGTACATATACCATACACCTGCCTCTGTCCTTCTGGACAGTGTACCCATGGTGGAGGCTCCAAAGCCAAGTATTGTACCACCTCTCCTTAGGTGCACCACAACTAAAAATTCACACAAACATGTGATGTCCACAGAAACCTTAGGAAGTTTACCTAAATAAATAAGCATGCTTTATTTTGAGCTCCAAGAAAAAGGTCTTAATCTTTTAGTCAAATAAAGAACGTTTGTCAACATAGAGTACATTTCTCCGTGGGCCTCTGTTACTATTTAAAGCCTTTTTAGAATGTTACATAATTATCGTGTATTTCTGGCTTGATGGTTCTTTATCAAATGTGCATTTTAAGTGTTTGAATTGGTTGTGAGCAGTTGCTCATTAGACCAGAACTATCCAATTATTTTTTTTGCAAATGTGGGTTGTGAGGAGTTCTGTGAAGCAATTATTCTTATTTATTCTAATAGTACTGCAATTCTTTGATGCCCTATTATCTATATGAATAATAATGAAAGAAAATATGACAAATAATTCTATTTTTCCCAAGTGAAATTTCATGCAGTTTCAATTATGCTGAGTGATTTCAAACATGCTGGAAGTATTTCTGGGGAGATAGTGCTAGTAGTGATAAGGTAGAGGGTCTGAATGTGAGGGAACAGCTATGACTTCTCAGAAGTATTTTTTCTGAAATTTTCTTTAAAAATAAAAACATAAAATATAAAAATAAGGCCGGGAGTGATGGCACACGCTTGTAATCTCAGTACTTTGGGAGGCGGAGACCGGAGGATCTGGGTTCGCGGCCAGCCTCGGCTCTCTCTCTCTCTCTCTCTCTTTCTCTCTTTCCTTGTCTCTCTCTCTCTCTCTCTCTACTTAGTGAAGCCCTCCACAACTTCGTGAGACCCGGTTTCAAAATAAAGTATAAAAAATAGGGCCGGGGGTGTAGCGCAGAGGTACAATGCCCCTGGGTTCAATCCCCGGTACCGCAAAAAAAAAAAAAAATATATATATATATATAAATAAGAATATAATTTTTAATATTTCATTCACCCATATGAGTCTGATTCCCATGTAGGTGGCTTTTGATGTCATACACATATTTGAGTTATGTTTGTATCATATTTGGGTCCAACAACAACAAAAAGTAAGGTTGAGAAAGTGACCAACATTTCAAAAATAATGCTTCTATCACCACCTCCATATTTCTCTTTTTTTCTTAATTCATAACATTTACTTTCTCAAATATATTTGTCCTAGTCACTGGGCAGCTGCATAAATCATTAGAAAATGGCCAGGAATGCAGAAATGCCCAAAATACCCGTCTTTGTTGTCTTAACTTTATTTTAATGGAATGGAACTAACGCAGGTGCAGCCAGTGTTTTTATAGTGGGAGTTTTGGGCTCCAATTCATTTTCTGTCAAATCATTGAGCGTCGTGGAACTTTAAAGCCAAGTAGATGGAGCTGCAGGACGTTGGTCTCTCTAGGTTGATGAAATAATTTTGTTCCACTATAAGTGACTTTTCTAATATTCCTGGCTTTTTATTGTTGCTTTGCGTAAGATAACTAGACTTCAGTTAAGATTTGGAGTAGGTTACCCAACTGAATTCAGGCGAGAGAGAGAGAGAGAGAGAGAGAGAGAGAGAGAATGAGAAAGAGACTATAACGAACAAGGTAGTTTGGATCTGAGGTGACTCATAAAGGCCCATGTGTTAAAGACTTAGTTCACCTGCTTGGCACTATTGGGAGGTGGTGGAGCCTTTAAGAGGAGGAGCCTGGTGGGAGGTCTTTAGGTCATTGGGGAGATGTCCTTGAAGGGTATTGTAGGACCCCAGTGTCTTTCTCTTTCTCTATTTTTTATTTAATGGCTGTGAGGTGGGTGAATATTCTCCTCTATACATGCGTGCCACAGTGTGGAACCACAGGTCTAAAAGCAACCGAGCCAATGGTGGTTTGGAACCTCTGAAACCATAAACCAAGATAAGCCATTTCTCTTTATGAGCTGAATATCTCAGGTATTTGTGATAGTAACAGGCAGTTGGCTAACATAGTTATTAAAAGTTGAATTTTATGAAGTTGCATAGATTCTATTAAAGGCAAAGGTTAAAAAAAATACCCCAAAACGTGTCACTTCCTAATTATTTTGCTACATTTTACCATCTGCTATGCTCTTGAGGTTATCTATGTCTATTTTATACGTGTGGCAGAAGTACTGTAAAATGATGTGCTGCTCTGTATTCAGTGACCTCACGCTGGTAGCCAGACATTGGCTACAGTGGTAATATTTACACCAGGGAAATCGAGAAGCTGTTTCAATCAGATTTCCATTTAGCGTTGCTCAGCACACCACTAGGCAGGACCATGTATAACAAAGGATGGGCAAGCCA
The DNA here is from genome assembly GCA_004027185.1 of Glis glis. Taxonomy (NCBI): domain Eukaryota; kingdom Metazoa; phylum Chordata; class Mammalia; order Rodentia; family Gliridae; genus Glis; species Glis glis. The sequence continues at coordinate 19,035 of PVJS01001159.1, read as the reverse complement.
GGCATGATGGTGCATCCCTGTAACCCCAGTACTTGGGAGGCTGAAACAGGAGGACCCTAGGTTCAAGGTCAGTCTCAGTAACTTAGCAAGATCCTCAGCACCTTAGCAAGACCCTGTCTCAAAATATAAAATAAAATAGGGTTGGGGGTGTATCTTGGAGGTAAAGGGCTCCTGGATTTAATCCCCAATACCATCCCCCGCCACACACACAAATAGACAAAAGAAAAAAAACAAAATCAGTCTAGGCATTAATGGAGATTGGCTAGGACAGAGAATTGGGTTGGGCAGTAGGGACAAACAAGACTGAAAAGGTTCTTTACAGATTTTGAGGGCTCTAGAAGTTGAAAAATACAGGAGAATACCTGATTCAACAACCTGATTCCACAAATGACAAACCTAGGTTTCCATATGGTGGTGATTTTCCTAAAACTACACAGCCAGGAAGTGGTAGCCAGGGCTCGAGTTCCCAGACGAGCACTCCTTCAACTGTGCCACATACCAGGTTTTCTTCTCTGTCACTCATTTAATAGGAAATGCCCAAGAGCAAGAGCACAAGCTCATTCTGTACTTTTCCCATGACAAGTACTGAGCTTCTTAAGTGACCCACAGACAGTGTCATTGGAACGGATTTAAAAAGAGGCATGCTTATCCAAAGCGCAGTGCTGGCTGAATAGCATTTCTGCTTCTTAAAACATGTGGCCCTCCTACTCCAATGGGTGACACTTGTATTTCAGTCTTAGGAAGACAGATTACATTAAAAACTAGGGAAGGATGCATTATTATGAAATAGATATCTCCAAACTATATTTCAGGAACCTGAGGGACTACTGGAGGTATTTCTGGGGATATGGTGTTAGTGCTGGTGGGGTGGAGGGTCTGCAGAAGACAGGATATGAAGGGGGAGATTTCTCCATCCCCTTCATCCCCCTTTGAAAGGATGAGCTCCATTTTTTTTTCATATTGGATTTCTACGTAGCATTTTTTTAAAGTTTTCTGTTCAATTAATGGAGTTTTGAAGGGGCTTGTGTTAGTGGGCACAGCATTATCTGTGAAATCAGGGGACCTTGGAATAAAATGCCTGGCACCACCTTAGGTGAGCTGATTAGCCCCTCTGCCTTGAAAAGTGTGTATAAAAATACAACCAGAGTGGTGGTGCATGCTTGTCATCCCAGTATTTGGGAGGCTGAGACAGGAGGACCCCAGGTTCGCAGCCAGCCTCAGCAACTTAGTGAGGTCCTCTGCAACTTAGTGAGACCTTGTTTCAAAAATAAAAAAATAAAATAGGGCCAGGGGTGTAGCTCGGAGGTAGAATGCCACTGTGTTCCATTCCCCCTTGGGTTCCATCCCCAGTAACACACACACACACACACACACACACACACACACACACACACACACACACACACTTACTCCCTACAACCTGTTTTTTTGTGTGAAGATTGAAAGAAAGAGGTAAGGCTCTTAGCACCAGGCAAGGCACATGGGAGAGATTCTTTTTACAGTGATAACTGTAGCTCTTCCACAGATATCTCAGAATTCTTCCGCATGCTAGCTTATCCTCTGAACAGTAGCTTTAAAAATAAGCCCTTTCCACTTGCTGGTCCTTTAAAGTTTTACGCAATAATGCTTGGTGGTGTGTTAACTAACTTTTAGGCCGAACTAATGGAAACTTTCAATCCCAACTCGAGAAAATAATAGCAAAACAATAATAATTTATCTTTTGGCTTTCGGTGGCTTCTCATTTGAATTTCCAAATAATCCAACTGAGCAAAAGGGCAAACACTATTTTCTCTATTTTGCAGATTAAGAAATGGAAGCTGAGGCATAAAACAGCATCTTAATCAAAGTTACTGTCAGAGGGCAGAGGCATGCCTCAAAGAAAAATTTCAAGTGAAATTCTGAAGAGTCGTTTGTCATTCTTACTCTCATTTTTCTTCCTTCTGAGTTTCTTAGCTCCAAAGCTGGACTTTGAACCCGTCATCCTTTATAGCCCTGACTAATGCCGACCCAAGAAGTATTTAAATAAATGTCATGTCCAATCCCACACACCCCAATAGAACCGATGAGGCTTCCTTCAGTTTTGTCTTTGGGGTGACCTGGAATTTCCACCAAGTTCTACTTCTCCTTCCTGCAGTTCCTCTGCTCCACTCACAGGGCTCCTATGTCTGATACCTCACCAGGATTTCTCACAGGCTGGAACATCCTCCTGCTTCATCTTGCAACTCTGGGATGGATCACTTGACTAAAACGAGGCTGGAAATTATGATGCTTTGGGGTTTAGTCATTTCCCCCCACCACGAGGCTTTCATTCTCTTGTCCTGCTCCTCTGTCTACCATCTCTATTCCCTCCCTCACCCACACACGACTGACCAGCTGTACAATTCCTCTCCCATTCTCTCCTGGGCTTATACATGGTGATGCCCTATGGTAATATTTCAAAGATATTCATGATGCATCGGTCTTGGCAGCAGGACCAGACCAGAATACACAATCAGATCTCTCATTATCCACCACCCAAGGAAAGACGAATGTTAATAAAACCAGTGGCAATAGGGACAAACATGATTTATTCATATGATAATTCAAGAATTATGGGATACCTCTCCATACCAGGAAATGTGTTATGCACTAGGAAAATAATGGTGGATAATGTGCAAGATATAATAATTGAGGGCGAAGGCATTCCTCTAAGAATAATTCCAGGTGAAATTCAGAATAGTTATTTATAGACCCAAAGTGCACACACATTGAATGAGAAAGGAATGAGGCACTTTAGAAAAATATTATTTTAGGCCAGAGGGAACACAGCGAAGGTTAGCTGAGGCAGTAACATGCGAGGGGAGTAACAGAGGATATGATAGGAGCAGAGAATGAGGAAGGGTTACAAAGAATTTTGAAAAGATGGAAACTTGGACTTCTCAAGACTGGGAGGGATTGGTGGAGTGATGTGGTTAGAACCAAAGTTTGGAATCAACACTGGCAAAGAATCTACTCATGGCATGTTGGAAAAGATGGATGAAAGAATAAATGAGATGGAAGGAAGGGAGATTGAGTCATAGTCCCCCATTCCAAATATTCACTGCTAAGGGGAATTGGGCAAGCAGCAAAGCTTACAAAGAACTCATGACTGGATAGATTCAATGAGAGTAAAACTCCTTTCTTCCAGTTCCTGTTTAAAAATACAAACAACATGCAAATTCAAATAAAAAAATTCTTCCTGTGTCACGTTGAGAAACTTTCTGTTTTCTTTGTTGTTGTGACTCACGTTGGGACTATTCTTACAAGAATGCAATTGGGAGGGGTGGGCAGACCTGTTGGGCGAAAAACAAGAACCTCTCTGGAATGTTTACCCATTCTTGGGATCATGGATTTTTTTTTCTTCTACTAAGGTCTTTGTTGCTTTCAAAAGACCCAGTGGAGGTTTGAAGAGGAAAAACATCTCAGATATCACAGCCTAGCTAGGTTGAAGTACCCAATACATCTTGGAATAGCCTCGAAAAAAGGGATATATGATGCTCAAGGTCTTAAGAAAATACTTTCCTTAATTCAATTCTTACTCAATGGAGTGCAGAGAAACAAGTCGACTTGCAGAAGGTGTGGGATGATGGATAATCATACTAAGCGCTAGCCCAGGAATAAGGAAAGGGTGGACAGTCTATGTTTTGTTGTAGCCAGACTGGTGAAAAAGAAAGAAATGGGGAAGGAAAGAATAGATGGTGGGAGAAATATATTCAAGCCCTGTGCTTCAAGTCAAATGTTTTCACTATACAAAGTGTCAGAATGAGGGGCTTAAATGTGTAAGTTGGGGTACTATTTCAAAAGATGAACTTTCTTTTGTAAACCTAAAATCTACATTGAAGATTTTCTATCTGGTAAATGAGAAAACATAAAGTAGCTTCTCTGTAACTTTACCGATGCTGTTAAAGGACTGATGCCACCACTACCACCACCACCACCACCACCACCACCACCATCATCATCATCATCATCATTATTATTTGGTGCTGAGGATTGAACCCAGAGGATTCTACCTCCAAGCTACACCCTCATCCCATTTTATTTTAATTTTAATTTTATTTTTATTTATTTATTTATTTATTTTTTGCTGAGGCGGTGATCCTCCTGACTTAGCCTCCCAAGTACTGGGATTGCAGGTGTGGGCCACCATGCCCCTTATTTTTTCTTGTCTTTCTTTTTTTGTGTGTGGATGGGAGAAGAGGAGGTATAGATGATCTTTTCATTGAAATATTTAATCCTGACATACTTTTATAAGAATATGCATTAAAAAATAAAAAGGTGTGTGTGTGTGTGTGTGTGTGTGTGTGTGTGTGTGTAGGGAGTGAGGGGGAGGAGAAAAGTTAGTGATTAAGAGAGAATGTATGGTTTCTAGAGGAGTCTTGTCTTGGCAAACTGGGGTGTGTGTGTGTGTGTGTGTGTGTGTGTAGCTAGTGAACCAAGGGACTGGAGACAAGGTAGATGGTGTTTTAAAGAATATCAAAGCAATTCTAATTTATTTGTTTTACTCTGACCTCTGCTTAAGTTTTTTTTTTTTTGAAAGCAGTCACATTAAGAAGGAAAACATTTTTCAAGAGATAATACAGAATTGTTCCTAGTTCTTTTTGGGAGCCAAGTATACTTCAAGTATGCTTAATTCTTCTTAAATGCTTTTTACATTTTAATAAGTAAAATTGCATTTGCCAATGCTTTACGTGAGTATGGCTGCAAACTGTTTTTACCAAATCTGCACAGCATATTTGCAATGATCTAATTTCAAGTACAGTTGTGTAGCATGCAAAGAATTAACTTCAGAGACTCCCTGGGAAATACCTCAAAGAGATACTGACCTCTCCTCTTGAAGGGGTGGGAACCAAGATTGACAAGAGGTCCTCATGACTGCTCAGAACAGATGTAAAAATTACACTGAGGACCATGGACAGAGAACTTGATGGGACCAGACTGGAGCCCCAAATTCAAAGTCTCAAAATGAAATTTGAAATGTCAGAATTTCTGTGATGGCTGTTTCTTGCATAGGCAACTTGATCCAGGGTATCAGCAGAGAGACACTTATTTAATAATGGCTAAGGATTCTTCTTACCTTGGCAGAAAAGGCCAACCAGTACCTGGGTAGCGCACTGGAAAAATCCTCATGGTGTTTACTGGATTAGAAGACTTTCTTCTCCTATTTATGGGTGAGTTCTGTTACTAGAGAGAAGCAGATCTCTCAAGATTACTTGGGATTTATGTTCACAGTATTATTTTCCTCAACTACACTGCAAGTTTCTTGAGCATGGGCCATGCTTTATAAATCTTTTATATGCCTTCATGGCACCTAGGATTGGGATGGGTATGTTAGTGGCCACAAAATCCATAGCTTGGTTAATTAATTTAAATTGAAAGGTTGAGTAATTAGATTCAGTTTGTTCACAATTTTAGAAGGTTAGACTTGCAAATCTGTAAAAGTGTTTCAGATTGCTTTGATCACGCAATGAAAGTGAGTTGTATTTTTTTTCTCAGCAGAGTTTGTTTTGCAATCTGAGATTTTTTGGACTTTGCTTTGAAAAAGGTTGAAATGAAAGACATGGCAATGAATCAGAAAGTTAAGAAGGTTAACAATTAGTCACAACTTCAGTAGATGAGACCATTACACCATCTCTACCTTTTAAAAATAACCACATTTTTAATTAGATTTTAATCATAAAGGTCAAAGGTAGTATAAGTTTAGAAAATCAGAAAAACAGTCTGTGCTGGCAAAACAGCTTCATCTCAGATGTGTTATGTTGGCCGAATCAACTAAAACAGATGGTGGGAAGGGTTTGTTCCTAAGTGATCAATTGCTGATCAATTCTAATTATCTTTAATATTTCCAGACTACATCTCAGAGCTCAGGCTTATAGGTGTTGCTTTCATTTGTTTATTCTTTTAAGAGTTTGATGCAGCATCAATTACTTGCTTTCCTGCTTTAGCAAAATACACTATGGCAATTTAGAAAGCCTGGTATCTCAGTTTTCACTTTGCTTCCATGAAACATATGAATATTCTGCTTCCTGAGCAGATCTTAGATCACAGAGAGCCTATTCATCTCCAAAGTACTCATTTCAGACAAAAAATATTGACTTTAGGTGATAGTTGCTGTTCTGACCACCCAATTCTACATAACAAAGTGCTCTAACAGTGACATAAAACAACTACCACTTTATCATACACATCATTTTTTTGTGTGTCAGGAATTGGAACAGGACACATCTGGGATTGTTGATCTATGCACCATGTTGACTGGGGTCTCAGGTAAATAGTTTTAATGGATAGAGTTGCTGAGATGGCTGGATAAAGACCTTGGTATGGGATGTTGGTTGCTTTCTTAGTTCTCCATTACACATCTGCACAGCTGGAATGCCCGAGATGCTTTGTTTATCTCATCTGTCTGGAGCCTGGGCTGGGCTGGCTGGCTGGCCTAGGTAGGGCTCATTGGGCATGTATCTCTTCTTCTCTCCTCTCCATGCCCTTTCCACCCACTTCTGTCCTATCCTGTCTCTTCCTCTCCCCTCCTCCTACTTCCCTTCCATGTGACTTTTGCACACAACTGCCTTGGGCTTCCTCACAGTATAGTACTCTCAGGGTAGTTAGACTTCTTAGATGGCAGCTGGCATCTCTCAGAAGAGCTTTCTAAGGGAGAGAGTACAAAAAGGTCCAGGTGTCAACAGCCAGACTTATTATGACCTATCCTCAGATGTCCTCGAATGTCACTCTACCTTACTCTATTGGTAAAATAGGTCACTAAGGTCAGACCATATTCAAGGGTATGGACTTGATGGGGCACAGAATATAGGTACAGGGAGGGACCAAATTGATGGTGGCCAATTGGAGACAATGTTCCACATTGCATTTTTTTCATAAACTGGGTATCTGTAATAGGACACTTGTCCTCACTCTTAGTCTTTTTTTCCACAAACATTCTGTGTTCCAACTTTGTATGGATCCATGTGTGCTGTCTTTTCAAAGTACTGCACATCATAAGATCAGTATTTTATTGTCGATTCAAATTTTCTATTTCATTTCCAGGATGCTGCTTCTAATTGCTTACCTCAGTTTCATTTATTTTTATTTATTTATTTATTTTTGTGGTACTGGGGATTGAACTCAAGGGCATTCTACCTCTGAGCTACACCCCCAGCCCTTTTTATTTTATTATTTGGAAACAGGGTCTCACTAAGTTACTGACAGCCTCACTAAGTTGCTGAGGCTGGCTTCGAACCTGCGATCCTCCTGTCTCAGCCTCCCAAGGAATGGGGTTACAAGCATGCGCCACCACGCCCAGCTGCTTACCTCAGCTTCAGATCCACAAATATAAAGAGATGCTCTTGATTTTTTCAGGGATTCTAATACCAAACTTCTTCAATTATGCCTCTATTTAGAATGTTCACGGTCAGCAATGATTACTTTTTATGCTAGGGCATTTCAAAAGTTGGTAAATCGAGTTGTACGGTACATGGATGGGAGGTTGCTTTTTCAAGTTCCATGGTTTTCAGGTAAAATGAATCTTATTTGATTCATTTGGGCTTTAAATTCATTAAATAGACATGACCAGATCTCATGATGTCATATAACCCTGTATGCTATTAAGAATGTGTGTATAGATAGATAAATAGATAGGTGATAGATACATAGATTGTGTGTGTGTGTGTGTGTGTAACTGGAGATTGAACCCAGGGACATTCTATCTCCTAACTATCTCCCTAGCTCTTTTTTTTTTTTTTGAAAAAAAGGGTCTTGCTACATTGCTGAGAGTCTTGCTATGTTGCTGAGGCTGTTCTCAAACCTGTGATTCTCCTGTCTCAACCTCCCAAGTACTGGGATTACAAGCATTACAAGTGTGTGCCACCACACCCAGCTATAAATGTTTTCTATCATGATTTCCTTTGGTAGTTTGGCTTAAATTATTATACCTAATTGGCTCCATTGGAAACATTTGGGTAGAAAAAAAAAGTCTGATGATTTTCTATTTCCTTTTAACAATTTTACATTTCCCAAGATATCTTGCTTTTTGAATTCCTGTAATGTTTGATTGTAGCTGCCTTCATTTCAGTACAGGTGTCTGTAGGAGGCACCTGCACTCATTGTGGTCATAGAGATAAGTGGTCATTCAGGAGGCCAATAATAATGAATGATTTACACTGGTACCATTTTGGGAATCCTGGGCACATGGTTTCTTTCCCTTATGAGTGATTGAAAACTACTCCAATTAGCCTTAACCAAAAGAGATTATTTGCAAAGGTCTATGACTACCTCATTGTTATCACTTGAATTAGGCTCCCAGGATGTCATCTTTATTGCCACTGGTTTCTCTAGGATTTCTCCATTGTCAGTCTCTTATGGTAGCCATTTATCCAACATGATAGTCAGGAAAATCAAAATCCTTAGTTGCTTAAGTAGAATTCCCCAGATTGAGCCTCCATGATTCGGGCTGGTCTAACTATGGGCAGGTGCTTATATTTGAGTGTGGCCTGAGAAATGGAAGGGCCTGATTGCCTCACTTTCACCAGAGTGGGATGAGACATTGGGCTGCTGTGGCAATGACCAGTCCACAATCACCATGGCCATGGCTTCTCTTGATCTCTTTGACCTTCCCTCTCTATAGCACCAACCCAAATCTCTCTGCATCCTCTCAACACCTCTACTTTGGTGAATTGTCAAGAAGAAATCAAGGTATATGGTGGTGGTTGACCTTCCGGGAGCTCCTCAGCTCTCACATTTCAAACAGGCCCAATGGACTTGTGTGTTTCAAGCTAAAAAACCTGTTTCTACAAAAATAGACCCCTTTCCCTCCTGGGCCATCTGCATTTCTCTTTTGTATAGCCAAAAGACAAAAACTCTCACACATGTTCATTTATGCAAATGGACTCCTGAGGTTATTCCCGTTATTATAAACTAGTTTCCATTTATATTCCTTGGCCTGAATACCAGGATTAGAAGAAGGAAATATGGGGCAGCAGAAAATAGCAAAATTGGTGTATGTGGTAGGGAATAGAAAGCTGTCACTTATGTGGGCTACAGATTATGTGCCCCTATTTTATGGGACTCATACATGGTCACTTTAAAGCCCAAATGAATTCAATAATTGGATCGGCTTCCCACTTCATACACTATTTTTATAAATGAAAATAATTTGGAGGGAATTAGAGTAAATACAGTTTTGGGGACTGTTTCAGTCATCACTCTCATTGCTGTAGTCCAAAACAACTGACCATCACAACTTAGAGGGAGGAAGATTTATTTGCTCATAGTTCTGGAGATTTCAGAGGTTCAGTCCATGTCAGGTGCAAAGCTCAAGGCATGGTGGTGGGACGCAGACAGAGGGAGAAATCAAGGGTTCTGCTCACATCATGAGGCCTGAAGCAAGTGAGAGAGAGAGATAGAGAGAGAGAGAGAGAGAGAGAGAGAAAGAGAGAGAGAAAGAGAGAGAGAGAGAGAGAGAGAGAGAGAGGGAAAGGAGGCACCATATATAATCCCAAGGCCACATCCTTAGGGACCTCTCCTTAACAATCAAGCCTCACCTCCAACATGACTGCATGGTTTCCATGAGGGCCAAGGGAACATTCTCAATCCAAACTATTACAGGGAGGGTATGCTGCCTTGAGTAGCTTTTTTGAGGCAATTTAATTCCATTCTTTTATTTAAAATTTGTACTTATAATTAGAAAGATAATAAGTAAGTGAGGGTTGACATGTAACATTGCATCTTTTTAATGTTAAATTCATCTGTCCTACTACCTGACATAGAAAATCCTATGTACATAGGAGTAAAATATCACTGTAATTGATAATTCTTCAGTGGGGTTATTAATTTTTTTCTTACATGATTCTATATCTGGAAAACCAGTATTTCCCAGAAAATATATTCCTGCTCTCTCTGCATTCTCTCAGCACCTCCATTTTCATGAGCTGTCAAGAAGAAATAAAGGTATATAGCCATGGGTAACAAACTAATAATCGTTGTTTTTTTTCATTCTTAATTTGATATGGTAGAAAAGAGACTCCACTAAAGAACAGAAAAGCCCACAAAGACTACATGTTATAGTAGAGATGTCAGGAGAAAAAGTGCTTTGCAGTGCCCCCTATGTTATGTGATCCAAAGTCCACAATGGTGTTGACAGCTGGGAGGAAAGAATGTTTCTATCAGAGTCCACAGTGTGTGTGCCATCATATGCTCTTGTCCAACTGTCCCAAAGTCTCTACACTGGGGTCACTTTCACTCTCAGGCACACATTTCTCTATGAACATTTGGTGTAAATTTTGGTGACAGGAGAGGTGTCTAAGTGTGGTGGTTGGTAAGGACAGGGTGAGAAGCAGAGAGATACTATTATTGATTAAACTCCTAGAATGTTCTAGGTATTGTTCAGGGACACTCCCTAAATTTCTCATTTATTCTTTACAACTATGTATGAAAAAATGATCAACATCATTAGCAATCCGGGAAATGCAAATCAAACTACACTGAGAGCTGGGTTTAGTGGTGCATGGGAAGCTGAGACATGAGGATGGTAAGTACAAGACATGCTTCAGTAACTTAAGTGAGACCCTCAGCAACTTAGCAAAATACTGTTAAAAACAAAAATGGCTGGTGATGTATCTTGGAAGTAGGATGCCCCTAGGTTCAATTCCCAATACCCAAAACAAACAAACAACCACCCCCCAAATAAAAACATCCCCCCAAAAAAACTACACTGAGATTTCATCTAACTCCAGTTAGAATGGCAATCATCAAGAGTACAAACAATAATAAATCCTGGCAGAGATGTGGGAAAATAGGAACTCTTATACATTGTTGGGGGGATTGTAAATTAGTACAGCCACTGTGGAGATCAGTTCGAAGGTTCCTCCAAAGACTAGGAATGGAACCACCATATATATGACCCAGCTATAGCACTCCTCAGTATCTTTCCAAAAGAATTAAAGTCAGAATACTGTAATGATACATGTGTACCCATATTTATTACAGCACAATTAACAGTAGCCAAATTATGGAACCAACCTAGGGGTCTGTCAACAGATGAATGGATAAAGAAAATGTGGTATTTACACACAATGGAATTTTACTCAGCCATAAAGAAGAACAAAATTATGTCATTTGCAGAAAAATGGATGGAACTGGAGAATATTATGCTAATTGAGATTAGCCAGTCTCAAAGTCAAGGGCCATATGTTTTCTCTCATATGTGGAAGCTAGAGAGAAATAGGAAACAAAAGGGACTCTAGATAAATGAGGAGAGATACCAGTAGAACAGAGGAAAGGGATTGGGGGAGAGTGTTGGGGAGGAAAAAGGAGGATTGAAGAAGGAAACAATTCGAATCATGTTATATCCATATATGAAGGTATTACCAACAATCTCACTAACATGTACAGCGAGGGTGGGTCAACTGGAGTGGGACGTGGAGAGAAACACACCAAGTGCTGTGTGCATGTATGTTTGTAGCACTTTGAATTTCACCATGATGTATAAGGACAATGTACCAATACATGTATATAAAAAAGAAATAAGTATAGTTATCCTTATCATTTTATAGTTGAAAATCTACATCTCAGATAAGTTTAAAAACTTGCTCTCTGCCCCAAGGCAAGTTAGTTGCAGAGATGTGATTTAAAGTGAGGCCACAGAATTTAAAACACATGTCCTAGGCCGGGCGTGGTGGCGCACGCTTGTAATCCCAGTACTTTGGGAGGCAGAGACGGGAGGATCCAGGTTCGCGGCCATCCTCAGCTCTCTCTCTTTCCCTGTCTCTCTCTCTCTCTCTCTCTCTTTCTCTCTCTCTAGTTTCTCTCTAGTTAGTAAGGCCCTCCACAAGTTCGTGAGATCCGGTCTCAAAATAAAGTATAAAAAATAGGGCCGGGGGTGTAGCGTGGAGGTAGAATGCCCCTGGGTTCAATCCCCGGTACCGCAAAAACAAAAACAACAACAACAAAAAAAAACAAAAACAAAAAAACATGTCCTATGTATTCACATTTCTGGTTGCATGACCAATGTCACACTACTAAACCCTGACATCTTTTTCTTTTTAAAAAAGTCACTATGATTTGGTTTATCTGATCCAGGCCGACATTGTATTCTCTTTCTAGGACATAAGCATGTCCAAATATCTTCTTTTAGCAGCACGTGCAGCTCTAGTCCTCTTGGTGGATTCTCCAGATTCTACCCTTTTCTCCTTTTCTTTATATTAGAGAAAGCCTAGTAGCACCTGCTTTATTCTCTGCCCCCAAATTAATGGTCATCAGATGACTGTATATCAGTAAAGATACCAGGCTTACTTAATAGCTTCATCTTTTATAGGATAAATTATATATAAATCAATACCTACACATGTGTATCTATCTATCTATCTATCTATCATCTATCTATCATCTATCTGTGCTTGTTTATATTTTTCCTGTTGTTCTTTCTTTAAAATATTCCCCACACTCCTCCCATCCCTGGTGACCCACAGGAACTCTGGAAACTTCTCATTTCTCATGTAATTCAAGGATTATCACAGCATTCCTATGAATAGACTCAATCCCCTAGAATTACTGGACAATTAAAGGAGACATTCAGCTTGGAGTGGATAGAAGAGTGCCTGATTCCCTGTAAGGGTATTAGCTCTTAGTTGTCCTGTTGGTATTATCTCCATTTGGTAGATGTAGTTTATCTGGTGTTCCTGTCAGAATTCTTGCAACTGTAATATAAAAGGTTGACCATGTAACTTAGAGGAAAGAAGATTTATTTTCTTACAGTTTCAGGTTCAGTCCATGTGAGGCCAGGGACCGCGGATCTCAGGGCATGGCAGTAGAGAGTGGAGAGAGGGAGAGCACATGGGCTGTGCTCCTCACATCATAGAGGCTAGAAACAAGAGAGAGCTAGAAGGGGGGAAGGAACCACATATAATCTCCAAGGCCACACCCCCAGGAATCCACCCTACCGGTCCAGATCACACCCCAGATAAATCCATTTTGGTGGATTTATCCACTGTGGGCATTACAACCCTCATGACTCAATTATATCAGCTCCAAACATTAACACATGAGCTCTTTAGGGGACACTTTATATCTAACTATAACATCTGGTGATCTTTGCTGCAGGATGTAGCTCCCTTCTCCTCTGAGGGAGCTCATGTGTTCCCAGGCTGTCAGAGCTCACTTTGAGATTCCCGTTATCATTCTTGGAAAGAGAAACCTTTCCTTACTGGGTGTAAATCTTATTCAATCCATACAATACATTTCACCTGTGCAGAAACATAGAATCCACCCAAGGCTACCCGCAGTATAGACAATAAAGATGGTGTGATAGAGAATACTTCTTCTACTACGCAATTATTCCTGAAAGCAAAATGAAAATGTGGATATTTCTCTGTTGCCTGTATATAAACCTGGACTCTTTCCTTAGAAAAGGCCATGACATTCCTCCCTCCTTCAGGTCCCAGCATGGTTATCTGTCACCATATCGTGACCATAATGACCTGGAAAAACTGTGTCTATCAAAACTCCTTTAAGGAAAGAATGTTCTAGAAGGTAAAAAGGGACCCCTTGATAAGTGGTTGTAGAGGAGGTGAAACTTTCTACAGGCAAGCTCTGATAATGAAAGCCACCCTAATTTTCTCCAGGAAGGGTAGTCTAGGTAACTGAAGGATGTTTTCTTCTCTGAGTTGAATCTAGGGGCAGAGTTGAATTTCTTGGCAAAGTGGAGAAGAGAGAGAATTTTATAAAGGAAAGGGAGAAGAAGATGTTCCGATATAGGGTGAAAGAGACTTGGCAAGGAGTACCTATTTCACAATGATCTAAGAGGCTTTTGTTAAGGTGCAATATATAACATGAACTTTCTTCTCCACTTTCCTATTAAAATAGTAATTTAACTCTGTACTATTGTAATGTTTGATGGGAATGGATTCTTTACGGTGCATGCGAAGAAGTGTCAAGTCCTGCTTTATGAGCGGGGTGATGTGAGAACCAGATTGCTCACTGGGAAAGCCAGTTGGTTAACCGTATACATTATATGATGGAGGGAAGTTTGTAATCCATGTACATAATTGATTATGTAATTACCACAGGATGAAAAAAGAAACTCAACATTTATGTCAATGTTAATATACTAATCAGTGTGCTGTACGCTATTAATCAATGTACTATTATGCTGTTCTCCAAGACACTCTGTAATATTTAATATAATCCAAATCCACATTTCAGATTGTGCTGTGAAGGCATCAACTATATGCCATTTGTCACACAATAAAGGTCAAGCCAAACATCCAGGGGTCCTATTGATCTCCTCCCTCTTCCTCAGACCCTACATCAATAATCAATAAGTCCCATAGGCTCTACTTTCAACAGTGACCCTGAGAATTCATTATCTCTGCCCCTTAGTTGAAGTTTCTCTCCCAGTGACATGTGGTATTTTATAGTAGTCTTTCATCTAATTTTTCTGGTTTCTGTTCTTGTTTCTTTACATTCTGTCTCCATCTGATTTAAATGTATATATTATATGTCATATTATATTATTTAATATATATCATATATCCAATATATGACATATTACTATATATCACATACAATATTCTCTTCCTGGAAAACTTCTAATGGCTTCCAGCACCAACCACCTACTGTTTCAGTGTAACCTGGCCAGAAGGGATCATTTGCCTGGTATATGACCAATTCTCTACTTGTTCTCTTGACTTTAGCAATAATAACCTTATTTTTCTTTCTTAAACCTGCAAAATTCATTCTGAACTTGTGGCCTTTACTCTTGCTGTTCTCTCTGACTGGAACACTTTTCTTCTCAATCTTTGTGTGTAGGAACCCATTCAAATATCATCTCAAAGAAGTCACCTTTGGCCATCCTACTCAAAGCTTCTCCTCAAGGTACTCTGTGTGTGTGTGTGTGTGTGTGTGTGTGTGTGTGTGTGTGTGTGTGTGTTACTGGATTGCACCCAGGGGCATTCTACCTCTGAGCTACATCCCCAGCCCTATTTTACTTTTTGTTTTGAAACAGGGTCTCACTAAGTTGTTGAGGCTGGCCTCGAACCTGCAATCTTCCTGTGTCAGCCTCTCAAGTACTGGGATTACAGGTCTACACCACCACACCCGGCTGATTTGTTCACTTTTACCTGTTAGTTGTTCATATTCCCACCAGCATGTAGGCTCAGCAAGAGTAACACGTTTATTTCTTTTGTATCATCAAGTCCTCAGTGTTGAGGAAATTGCTTGGCATATAAAAGGTGCTATATATTTGTTGAACAAATAAATGGAGAAATTCTCCTGGGAGGCAGGAGTGACAAGGCTTATATGTAAGTTTTATTAGTTCATACAATCTTGAAAAGAAACATATCCCCATGGAAGAGTTGTAAAGAGAGTTATGCTAGGAAGTATAATTCTTCTGCCTTTGTTAGGAATTGATTGTTTCTCTACTACTATTGAGTGTTCTATGTCCAATAAATGTTGGAATGGTCCTGAACAATAAGAATGTTGTAGTAAATTTTGGGTTCCTGGATTCTACTAGTCAATGGTAAGATCAAATGCTATCTCTGACACCAGTCACAATTTACAGTATTTGCTAAAAAGAAAACTGAAGAGATAGCCAATGCAATGGAAGGAAAATGACTTTTGAGGAATAAAGTGTTATGTCTATCTCTAGCTACTCCTGTGATAAAGGAAGTATAAATTTGCATGTCTGCGTATAACTATATAAAATTATGAGCCACTTATCACATAATTTCACCAAACCTTTTCAGAAAATTCTCTGGTTTAACTTTGACATTTCCTTCTTATGGAGTAGGAAAATTCAGCTGGAATTTGATTATGACTTCTGGCTAACGGAATGTTTTTTTTTTCTAATTTCCTATAAGTTTAGGGAAATGGAAAACATTCTATGTACAAGTGATACCATTAAATGTGACTTACATTCAGGAAGTCAGCTCTTGATGGTATAACAGCACTGACTGTTGTACAGAAACACACGTGGGAGCAAACTAAGAGACACCTATTTTTGTAAAGAAGATACATGAAAGTTGTAACGGATAAGTTTACTTTTCTTCACTAGAAAAATATGACTCATCTCATAAAACTTGTTATTTAAATCACATCCAAATTTGAGATTTCTTTCTTTTGGGTTAGAAGAATTTTAGACATTTCCTATGGGAAAATGAATTATTTGTTTGACTACTCTCCTAGTCAGGCGTTTGTTATGTAAAGAAGGTTACCCAAAGGTAAAGTGTGAAGCAACGTGTACCTTTTATTGTTTGTATTAGTCATGGTTCTCCAGAAAAAAAGAACCAATAAGATATATGTGCATCTAGAAGAGGAAGATTTATTATGGTAATTGGCTCAGACTGTAACAAAAGCTGAGAAGTCCTATGATCTACCATCTGCAAGCTGTAGAACCAGGAAAGCTAGTGGTGTAATTCATTCTGAATAGGAGAGCCAATAGTGTAAGTTTTAACTTAAGGGCAAAGGTCAAGAATGAGTGGGACTGCTGGTGTAAGTCCCAGAGTCCACGGGAGCTATGACGTCTGAGGGCAAGAGAAGATATATGTTCCAGTTCAAGAGAAGAGAGAGAGCATTTACCCTTTCTCAGTAGATTGTACAATACACATCCACATTGTTGAGGGTAAACTTTATTTTTATTTATTTATTCATTTATAAATGGATACCAGGCATTGAACCTAGGGCCTTCTGCATGCTACACAAGTGTTCTACCACTGAGCCACACCCTCAGTCCTTTTAATTGTATTTTTTCCCAGAGTAGCTTTGAACTTGCAATCCTCTTGCAAAATAGCTAAAATTATAGATATGACTGGCTCGAAGGCAAATATTTTTTTTTTTACCAAGTCTACTGAGTCAAACGATAATCTTTTCTGAAAACACCCTCACAAACAGCCAGAAATGATGTTTTATCTGGATATCTCTTAACCCAGTCAAGTTGGCAAACATTGACCATCATTTTGTTTATACATGGATTGATTCACAGTTGGAGAGAAAGACATTCAGTGATTTAAAAGAAACAGGTCAGATTTTTATCAACTAAATGCCGATTAATTTGATAATTTTTGCATTGTCTGAAGAATGCATAGTAGTTATTTTAAGTTGTCAAACACATGATTTTGACCCCATTCAACAACCTCCTCAGCCTTTCTTGTGCTCATCCTTTGAGAAGGGCCCTGTAGCAGGGGGGGAGTGATGCATCGGTAGGGCAGGAGTCAGTACAAGTCACCGGGTCTAGTGGATTGGAAGGTGATTCCAGCAAGCTCTATGCAAGATTTGTAGGTAGACTGTCTTTGCTGGGGCCCTCCGATATTTTTTCTACCAGGGGAACATCCATTCTTGGTGCCTTGCTCTCTCTGACAATCCCAATTATTGGGGTCAGACTTAGCTTCGCTCCTTGCCATATAATCAGCATTTATCCATGTCCATTTGACCTTGTAATTTGACTCAGAATCTGGTGTCTTCTCTTGCCCCCTACCCAGCTTTTTCTGAGCCTGTATGTTCAAATTTGCCGATGAGAGGAATCAGCTGAGAAATTTATTAAATACACAATGGCTGAATTCCACCTTCAGCCTATTGAGTCAGAATTACTTTTTGAATGTTGCAAGCTTTTTATTTTTAAAATTGATATTACTTCAGGTTCACAACTGATTATATGCATCCAGGGGGCACCATGTAAAATTTTGATATATGGAAACAATATGGAATGATTAAATAAAATTTGTACTTTTGTTTCATTTTTTGGTACTGGAGGGTTGAACCCAGGGACATTCTACCTCCAAGCTACACCCCCAGCTCTTTTAATTTTTCTTTTGAAATAGACTTTTGCTATGTTGCTGAGGATCTCACTAAGTTGTTAAGGCTGGCCTCCAAACTGTGATCCTCCTGTCTCAGCCTCCCAAGTACTGGGATTACAGGCATGTAACACCAAGCCCACCTTAAATCAAATGTTTTAAAGGAGGGCAGTCAAGGGGCACTAATGAAAAAGTTAGGTCAGATCTTTCATCTGCATTATGATTTCTCTCTCGCTGGGGATACAAGTCAAGTGCCCCTTAGAACAACCCCCAAAGCTCTTTCCCAATTTCTCTATTCTTTTCTTCTTTACATACTCTATTCGAGGCACACAGAATTTCCTCTACAAATCCTACCTCAGGCCTTTGTTTTCTGTTTCCTCTGTTTAGAAGGCAGTTCTTTTAAGAGCTGGGGATATAGCTCAGTGGTAGAGTGCTTGCCTAGCATGCATGAGGCCTTGAGTTCAACCTCTGTCTCTGCAAAAACAAAAATTAAAAAAAAGAGAATGTAATTCTTTCAGTTTGCTTTGTACTTTTACTTCCGGTCAGGTTGTACTTGACTCTCACCCCATCAGAGAGGCCTCCAAATAGACCAGCAGTGCCTCCCTTGGGTTCTGTCATAGGGAAAGTTTATTTTTCTTCATAGAATATAAGCACTTGACATATTATTTTCATTGATATTGGTGTTTTTTTTAAATCTTGTGTGTCTCCATTAATAGTATGTAAGCTTCTATTGAGGGTAGAAATTATTTTTTAAATATGTATTTCTGGGATAGAAAATGATTCTTTAATTCTAGTTTGATATCAAGATGTGCCCATCCAACTATTCAACGTGTGAGAAGATAAATGAGTAACTGAACTAATGAATCAACTAGAGTCAGGAGTATATTTAAGCTCACTGGCTTATTATATATAAATGATTGTGCCATCACCATAGACAGGAGAGAAGGAGTAAGTGACAAAAAGCCACAGCATATTTCTAGTTGGATTTTCCTTTACTATTGAACCAGATAGTTATTGAGACAACAACATGTATGAGAACTTGCTTAGGACTTGCAAAGAAGTTTCCATGTTGGAAAAGTTCCAACTAAAGTGTGGAGTTTGGAAGTTTCACAGTTTGAAGCTACACTGGTTCTAAGGATTCTTCCTTAACTGGTCTTTCTAAATGGGAATACAAAGAGCATAATAAAATGTCTACTTAGTCTGTTCCATTTAATCACCTTTTTTTTTTTTTTTTGCGGTACCG
>PVJS01001158.1:0-104016 GCA_004027185.1 Glis glis | reverse complement strand
CTAAAATCAATAGTTCCAAGAGGTGTTCCCACAGAAACCATTGCTTGGTGGGGTCTACTGGAACAATGGTAGGGCCTGAACCAATAATTCCAAGAGATGTTCTCACGGAAACTGCCGCTTGGTGAGTTCTATCAGAACAATGGTGAAAAGTCCCCAACTCCCCAGGTGTGACGAGCCAATCAGAAACCCCCAAGTACCCAAAATTGATGCCAAAGATGTTTTTTTTTGTAATTGCTGCTTATGTAATTAGAATGTATAAAAGCCTGAGTAATCTAGAGCTCAGGGTCTGAGGTCAATACTCCACTGTGCTGGATGAGACTTGGACCCTAGCTCGAGCTAGCTAATAAAGTTCCTTTGCTTTTGCATTATCGATTGGTGGAATTGGTCTCTCACTTCAAACACTCGAACCCGCAACCTAACATTTTTATTTTGTGGTGCTAGGGATTGAGCCCAGGGGCATTGTACCTCAGAGCTATACCCCAGCCCTATTTTATTTTTATTTGGAAACAGATCTCAGTAGGTGAGAGTCTCACTACTTGCTGAGGCTGTCCTCAAACTTGTGATCCTCCTGTCTCAGCCTCCCAAGCACTGGGATTATAGGCGTGCGCCACCATGCCCGGTTTAACACGGCACTGTAACCCAAAGGGATAGCTCTTCAATCAAGTATTTAGTGTGGAAGAATGCATTGTATATGATGGTTGTGGGATGGTGGGGTCAGAAAGCTGTATTTTATAACCTCTAAAGTCCTCACACATGTAGCTAGCTTCCCAGCTGTTGCAATTTGGATCTGGAACATTCTCAGGTGCTAGGCAATGCAGCAGCGTTCAGAGGTGAAATGATGGGATCGTGAGGGCTCTGATTTTATCAGTGGATTAATCCATTTTATGGATTAATAATTTGAATGGACTTAGTGGGAGGTGGTGAAACTGTAGGCGGGGGGTGTGGCTGGAGGAAGTAGGTCGCTGGGGGCGTGGCCTTGGAGACTATATTTGTCCCTGGTCCCTTCCTCTCTCTCTCTCCTTCCTGACTTCCAAGAGCTGAGCAGCTTTCCTCTGCCACACCCTCCCGCCATGATGTTCTGCCTCATCTCAGGCCCAGTGGGGTGGAGCCAGCTGACCATGGACTGAAACCTCTGAAACATGAGCCCAAATAAACCTTTCCTCCTCTAAGTTGTTCTTGTCAGGCATTTTGGTCTCAGCGAAGAGCTGCAAATAAAGCTAAGTGCCTCATAGCAAAGAGGCGGGACTGGACAAAATCGAGGTAGAAGAAGAGTTTCCTTGGTCATGTCAGCTCTTGACCCAAACGCCAAGAGATTAAATAAGTCCGTCACATTAAGAGTCAGTAGGGATTATTCCACTTGGCCAAAAGATTTGCTTTGGTGATTCCAAAGAGTAATGTCCGTGGCATGGTGGGTGTGAAAGCCTAGGAAAAGATGGTCCTAGCGGTCTTGCCAGGATCAGGCCAGTGCATGGAGGACGGGTTGGGGGGGTTGAATCCACATCTCCTGAGAGTCTAGGGAGCCATCCGTGGAGGAGGAGCAGGAGCGTATTTGATGACAGGAAGGGGCCAGTGGAGGCTGGGGTGAGGACTCTGGGGACGCAGCTAAGATAACACTCTCTCTTCAGGCTGTGAGGGAAAAGCAAGGGTAGGTCATGATGAAGGGGTGCTTTTCATCCCAGGGAGGCAGAGGGGGAGCACTGCAGAGTTCTGGCACTCCTCTCGAGAATCCATGTTGGTGGCAAATGAAATCACTCCCTCTGCGCCCCTTCCCCACCACTCCCTAACACACAATCATGAACCACGGGCAGAAATTTAATAATGCTTATTTGGGCTGATTTTTCCCCTATTTAAGGAGTTAATCTTTTTTTTTTTTTTTGGCGGTACCGGGGATTGAACCCAGGGGTGTTCTACCTCTGCGCTACACCCCCGGCCCTATTTTTCATACTTTATTTTGAAACCAGGTCTCACGAAGTTGCGGAGGGCCTCACTAAGTAGAGAGAGAGAGAGAGAGAGAGAGAGAGAGAGAGAGAGGGAGACAGAGAGAGACAGAGAGAGCTGAGGCTGGCCGCGAACCCGGATCCTCTGGTCTCCGCCTCCCAAAGTACTGGGATTACCAGTGTGCGCCACCACGCCCAGCAGGAGTTAATCTTAAAATGACTACTATGACTAGCTATTGAGGACTTTGTTAGGGAAAGATAATTGTTCCCATTTTCATGTTAACACTTTTTTTTTTGGTAGTAGGGATTACACCCAGGGGCACTCTACCTCTGAGCTATACCCCCAGTTGTATTTTATTTTTTATTTTGAAACAGGGTCTTGCTATGTTGCTGAGGGCCTCTCTATGTTGCTGAGGCTGGTTTGGAAACTGCAATCCTCCTGTCTCAGCCTCCCAAGTATTGGGATTACAGGTGTGAGACACCACACATGGCTACGTTAAAACTTTTTTAAGGTCAAGAGTTTTTAGGGTTGTTTTCATGCAATTCTTTGTTTACATAGTATAGATAATGGTAAAGCTAGCTGTGTTTCATGGAGTCATGAGATCTCTATCTCTGGCTCTTTCCCCTTTCTTTCCCCCTCCTCCTCCTCTTCCTCCTCCTCCTCCTCCTCCTCCTCCTCCTCCTTCTTCTTCTCTCTCTCTCACCTCTTGTTTCTTTCACAAACTGATTTTTAAATACTGACTAAGACTGGGGGGAATCTATAAGTTACCTTTCACAGTTTTACCAGAAGTAGCTCCTAATCATTACAAGCTATCTCTTTCAGTAGATAATATAATACATAAAAACATCTACCAACTCTATTTTCTAGTAATGTTTGGGGCCCAAGTGGACAGCATGTACTCTGTACGTTTTCTTCCAGTGTTAGTTTCGTTTGGCCTGTTAGAAAGTGCTGGGGAAAAATTAATGGGTGCTTTGCCACCATTGTTAAGAAGAGACCTGGAAGCCTTTCATTTCATGTTTACGTGATGAGAAGTCTGCGCTCCTGCACCATCTGCTAATTTCCATTTGCGGCTTCAGGACAGGGAGCGAACAGCTAAAATGATACTTTTCTTGGATTTGTAATCTCAGGATAAAACATAGATCCCAGAAATGAATCAGTAAGCTCGTGTTTATCCAAACTGCGAACATCCAGGGAGTTGCTATTAGCAGAGCATATTTCTAGAAGTGCTGGCCGGTGACTTCCCTTGTGTCACCGGAGGCTAGGCATAACCCTGAGGCGCTGCCTGGATTATCAAAGAGGGATTCCTTTTTGCTTAGTTGTAGTATTTGATTGATATAATTTGATTATCTAGTTTGCTAAAAACTGACAGAGCCTTACACAGAATATTTGATTAACAGGGGCACTGAATTTTGAGCTGTTTTCTATGAGTGGGGGTTTATTGGACAACAGGAAAGAAAAAAAAATCTCTCCATGTCTTTTTTTCCCCCCTGAAGTTGCAACAGAACTGGGGAGACAGAAAGACCTTTCTTTACAGTGTGTAGTTGTGAAATGAGACAGGAATGGCCTTCCCCACCAACACAGGAGCTCTACCTTAAAAACGGATAACATCCACCAAAGGGTTAATTTCTGAGCCCTGGGAAGCTGACTGGGAGCAGAGCTGCTACTCAGGTCTAATTACCCACTGTGAGGCCAAGCCGGGTGGGAGCAGTCTTGGCAGGTGCTCCTGCACAGTTAGTCTGCAAGGCGCTGCCTTTCAAATCCCCCCTCTGCAGCCCTCTCTCTGTTCCTCCTTATTGCCCCCCCTCACCTCTGGACACCTGGGCACCTTCGCTTGAAACCCGGTCACGGGAGAACGCGGCTTTGACACAGGCCTCCCTGAAATGATTTTTCATCCCTCTGACTCGCACTTGAGTAATTCTCCATCAACAGCACGTCTGATTGAGTTGGCATCACAAACCCTTTTGTATGCTATTTTTTTTCTTCTTCTTCTTCAAGAAATATTAAAGTCTGAATCAAATTGGAATAGCTGCCTGGTAATGATCTCATTATATATAAATACAGAAGTGCTCGCTGGGGAGATAATGGCTCCCAGACTCAGGTATGCGGAGAATACCTATTATCTTCTGAGGAGCCGGTCCACATTCCCCGGTCCTCGGCACAGCCCCACAACATCCCTTTCAGTTGAAGGTTCAAGTTGCAGACAGCGGATGGCTGACTGACGCTGGGAAGGGCTTCTTCCCCTCCCAATCACGACATATGCTGGGAGATGAGAGGAACCTGTGCCGCGTGTTTACTCTTCATGTGGGAGCCTCGTGTGTTCTGATTGATCGCAAAGACAAAAAGGCAGAAGGAGAGACATTTGGTGCTGGCTGAAAACCATCTCCATTCTCAACGTGACGTTCCCTCGTTTGGTGTGGATAATTGGGCTGAGGGAGTCCTGGGTATAGACGCGACGAAGGGATTTTTAAAAATAACAGGACTGCCACCCAGTTTGAGTTCTTCTGTAGCAAAAGAACAAACACAGATGGCGGCAGTGGGCTGGGGGGCCGGGGTGGGAAAGGCCCCCCGAATGTGGGAGTTTACTAGTTATTAGCCATGGTAATCATCCCTGGATGCCAAGGGAGGGAGCAGATGAATTCAGCCTATCACAGAGGAACACAGACAGGGTTCAAGTCCCAATATGGATGAAGCAGCTCTGGAAAAAATCTCTGATTAGCATCAAAGAAAGGAATTGGGGAGGGAAGAGGGGAGACTATACTGCTCTAAATGTCCCTGCTAGGTTCTAAAAGGGTCATTTATCTAAAGGGAGGTCACCATCTGCCACTCAGATCAGATTTGGAGGGGTGGAGGATGAGGGCTTGGCTGTTTCTATTTGCCCAGGATCATAAATCGTATTATTCCCCTCGGATTTCTATATTAGGGACGATCAAAATATAAAATAATATTATGAGCGTAATTCTTTGTCAGAAGGATGGGCCGGATGGCAGAAATATTTTGCCCATAGCTAAAAGTCTTTCATGCAATATACATGGAATGCTGTTGAGCAGTGACCATAAATTCCCATCGACAGAGAGAGAGAGAGAGAGAGAGAGAGAGAGAAAGAGTGTTAAGAGTTGTTGCCATAAAATGTCAAGAAGGGAAGGCTAGCCAGAAGAGACAGGGGCCAGAGGGAGGCCCCCGGTGTCAGGTGGGACCATTTCCATTGTGGGAAAATCAGGACAAACTGTAGCCAGAATCCTTGGCCACAGCTGCAGTCACACTGCATCCTATGCTGTTGACACAAGGCTCAATTTTGTCTAACATTTTTTTGGGGGTACTGGAGATTGAACCCAGGGACAATCTACCTCCAAGCTATATCCCCAGCCATTTTTTTATATTTTGTTTTGAAACAGGTCTCGCTAGTTTGCTGAGAGTCTTGCTATGTTGCTGAGGCTATCCTTGAACCTGCAATCCTCCTGTCTCAGCCTCCCAAGTACTGGGATTACAGGAATGCGCCACCACGCTCAGCTTTCTCTTACCACTGTTTAAAGCACTGTTGTTTGTGATGCCGTGACCCCAGGGAAAGAGTCTCCCCTCTCAGTCCACGGCGCTCATCTAGGAGATGTGCTGTAACTTCCATGGTTGATGTCACTTGAATATGATTTCGAGTGTTTGTAGAAATGGTGTGAGAAGCCACCCTCTTGTATTTCTCCACATCGCTTGTGGAGGAATCTCAGAGAAATCCCCAGTGTGGCAATTGCACGACTCCTCCAGTACCCAGTAATATCTCGCCTTCACTTTTATGATAATCCTCATGATAATCTACTGCTCTTTGAGTGTTTACCAGGTACTGTGCTACACGCCTCGCACACTTCACCTCGTCTGACCCTCACCCTGCGAGGTGGGCGCCATTTTGCCATTTGATGGATCATATAACAGATGGTGGCTGGATGTCCGGTAGAGAATCGTTGGTTTGTGGCTGCAATTATTTGTGGCTGCACAATTGTAGGACTCTTCCTGTTACTCAGAAGTCTCTGAATGAATCTATTATTTTCTCTACCCCTTTGCATTATTTAGCTGGTTTGAGTGATGATTTCAACATTCAGCCTTGGTTGTTTGGGATAACACAAAAACGTGAGACAGAATCCCTGCTAACGAGAGGCTGATAGGGATGAAAACACTACCCGAGGAACAAACCTGGCCTGGTCTCTTGTCTACCATTAGCCTTTTTGGGCCTAAGCTTCCCTTCCCTCCCTCCCTCCCTTCCTTCCTTCCTTCCTTCCTTCCTTCCTTCCTTCCTTCCTTCCTCCCTTCCTCCCTCCCTCCCTCCCTCCTTCCTTCCTTCCTTCTTCTTTCTTGTGTGTGTGGTACTGGGGATCGAACCCAGGGGCATTCTACCTCTGAGCTCCATCTCCAGTTCTATTTTTTATTCTTTATTTTGGAACAGAGTTTCACTAAGTTGCAGAGGGCCTCACTAAGTAAGCTGAGGCTGGCCCCGAACCTGCGGTCCTCCTGTCTCAGCCTCCCAAGTACTGGGATTACAAGTGTGAACCACCACGCCCGGCCTAAGCTTCTTTTTCAAAGGTAGGTGATTGGCCTAGACCAGAAGTTGGCAAACTTTTTCTGTAAAGGGACAGATAGTAACTATGATAAGCTCTGCAGGCCATTTGATCTCTGTTACAACTACTTAACTCTGCTGTCGGCATGGAAGCAGGCAAATAATGTATAACAAATGGACATGGCTGTGTTCAAATAAAACTTTATTTACAAAGATGATTGTAAATAAAAAGCAAATGGACTTGGATGTCGACCAGTCTTACCCCCCAGAGGCGTCTATAGACCTTTCTGGCTAGAAAATGCTACAATTGCTCCACATTTCACGTTGGCCCCAGCCTTGGAGTGTGAAGACGCTGGCTTTTCTCTTGTTGAGAATGAGTATATAAAGCGTGACAGTAGAAGTGGTCTTGGAGAGGCGCCAGGAGGGATTCCCAGCAATGTTCTGATTGAAATCGCGATGGGAGGAAGGCATTGGAAAGGTGGGGGAAGGATCCATTCATCAGAGATGGGCACTGCTGTTTTTGCTGGAGATCCGGCTATTAGCTCAGCAGGAAGACTACATGGGGTAGGAGAGGCAGAATGCTAACAAATTCTTTTTTGAGCAAGGCTTTTATGTAATTCCTTATGTAAGTCTTACCATCTGAGGCAGAGCCAATAATGAAATTTTGCCTTTATCAGTGAAGACAATCTAACATAACAACCTGACATAATTATAATAATTCAATACAATCTAAACATAGACTCGACTTTTATTTATCTAGCTAGCTAGTTATCTGATCTCCATTTGAAAACTCTCTGGTTTATTATTTCCTTATATTTGAATAACTGTATTTTCTAAGACACTGGAGTGAATGTACAATTGTAGGACTCTTCCTGTTGAAAGTGACATAAAAACCCTGCTCAAGCTGATTAAAAGCTCATCTGCGGGCGTGGAACACAGAGTCCAAGGGAGAGCTGCCTTTAGCTGGGGAGGGTCTGATCCAGAATGTTGACCAAGGCCACCAGGCTCGGCTCTCCACCCCTTTCAGATCTGCCTTATTTTTGTTGGGTCCGCTTCATCTTCAGGCTGCCTCCTCCTTGGGTGGGTGCTGTTGCCAGGCTCGACTTCTTATTTGACCAAATGCAGCTAGGGAGCTGGAGCTTCTTTTTCTCAGAAGCCCTGGTGTGGTTCTCAGGGTCTCCTTGGCCGTGACGGGTTTGGTGTCTATTCCTAAGCTAATCTGCTCCAATCCTTGGGCAGAGTCGGGCTGACCACGTGGGGAAAAATGAAGGGGAGTTTCTCAAAGGAGTCATGGATTGCTTTTGCCTGGATGTGGCAGATGGCTATTGAGTAACCAATGACAAATGTCCAGTACGATGGCATTTTATCATTTTCAAAACGCTTTTATGGAATCCGATCCATTTGGTTTTACAATTCTATGGGAATCCAGCTGTCAGTGGCTGTTATTTTCGTTTTCAGATGAGAACACTAAGGCTCAAATCACATGACTGGCTCAAATTCACAAATTGTTCAAATTGGCAAAGGAGATTGTGTTAACTTTCCTCCCTGTGTGATGTGGTGTCTGACCACTCTACAACAGAACTATTACCTCCCCTATGTGGGAGTAGATGTCTATTAATGTCATCTGAAATTGAATTAGCATTTTGATTAGCTATATCACACTAGCTTGTACTGGTTTTATAGCAAAGGAAGAGTCCCTCTGACTTTTCATGATTTCTAGTAAAACATAATGTACCTAAAATGGTTTTCTTTTTGAACCTAAGTTCAGAGCTATGATATTTTTGTAATATCTCATAAAATTTCTCTCATTGCTCTGACCAGGGAAAAACTTTTTTTTTTTGTGTGTGTGGTACTGGGGATTGAACCCAGGGGTGTTCTGTCTCTGAGCTACACCTCCAGCCCTACTTTATATTTTCTTTGGAAATAGGGTCTCATGAAGTTGTGGAGGGCCTCACTAAGTTGCTGAGGTTGTCTGCAAACCTGTGATCTTCCTGTCTCATTCTCCCAAGTACTGGGATTCTAAGTATGTGATACCATACCTGGCTATGGAAAAACTTTTGAGTCTTTTGGAATCCAATTTTTTTTTTGGGGGGGATTGAACCCAGGGCATTCTACCTCCAAGCTATATCCCGAGTCCTTTTTATTTTTTTTTTGTTTTTGAAACATAGTCTTGCTAGATTGTTAAAGCCTCACTACATTGCTAAGGCTGTCCTTGAACCTGCAATCCTCCTGTCTCAGCCTCCCAAGTATTGGCATTACTGTCATGCACCACCATGTCCAGCTTGTGGAATATAAATTCTTAATTGTCTTTTTCAGATTTGTACCATCTTCAGGTTTAACAAGCATGCCTTTTTTTTTTTTTGTGTGTGTGTGTGGTACTGGGGATTGAACCCAGGGGCATTCTACCTCTGAGCTACACCCCCAGCCCTATTTTTTATTCTTTATTTTGAAACAGGGTCTCACTAAGTTGCAGAGGGCTTCACTAAGTAGCTGAGGCTGGCCGTGAACCCAGATCCTCCTGTCTCAGCCTCCCAAGTACTGGGATTACAAGCATGTGCCACCACATCCGGCTTGTGTTCTTAGTAATTGCTAAAAATACTGAACAGTAAAGTGTATGTAATATGGGTTCATTACCAGTTCTAACCTGGAATGAGCCTCTATTGCCACGTCACAGAGCTCCACGGTGAACACTGTTGAACATTTTCATAACTGATATGGAGGCTAAACTGAGACATTAAAATGTGAATCACTTAGCAGATGGGAAACGTCTTCTCTTTTGACTTCTTGTCTCACATTCCTAATAGGAGCCACATTTTTATAGAGAACATCTCCTTTCGAAATGAAGTTATTGACCTGTAGTGGATGGTAACTATGATTTTATGAAACTCCCCTGTCCTTTATTTTGGATTGAGTCCGGAAAATCGTGACCACTCAGTTAAGGTTAAATCCTTGCAGTGACAATAAGCAGATAAATCACAACAATGATCAAGTATGACGATTTATGAAAAGTTGGTAATAAAGTGCACAAAACGGATTCCCCCAGCAACATAATTTTCTTTCTTTCTTTTTTTTTTATTAAAAAAGTGAAATTCTGCAACTCAGATACACATGACACAAGGATTTGCCAGAGGTATCATCTTGGATTTTTGGCTTCTGGTCTGAAGATCATCGGGCAGCGGCGTGGTCGGTGGCTCTTGGGGTCACGTGGTGGTAGGAATTGCAGGGAGTTTTATAAACCATTATCACAGAGTGTTGGTTTGAGTTTAATTCAAATAGCTTTAGAGGAGGATGAGAACTTTTTCTGCATGTCAGGATCAGTTATTATTAGAGTTTAAACAAGATTGAGAAACATCACTGTAGAATGTAATTTCTCTTAAAGGAGTCTTTTTGGGATTGGTCTTGGCCGTGGAGCCGGGCAGCGTGCTTCCTTCGCTCCTCTCTGGGAAGCTGTGGAGGGACCCCTGGGCTTTCACCCCGAGTCCCCTCATGCCAGCCGGAGCCTCGCAGCCGCGTGGCGTGGATGGACAGAGGCGGTCTTCTCTCAGCTCTTCCTAGGTGCTCCCTAACCTCTCCCACTTCTTCTCCTTCTCCCTCACCCGGAGATCTCACTCGCCACTTAGGTATTTCATAGGGAAATTTTGCTTTCAGACTGTGCTGAATAGCTTTCAAAGAAAATGAATGAAAGCTATTCTTTCCTTCCCTTTCCCCGCGAAGTGATTAGCCATGCAGTCTGGAAAATAGTTTCTATTTAAAAGTAGAAATATTTAGAGAGAAAATGTCCTTCCTCTCTCCCCAACGGCATGCAGAAAACAGAACAGCAGCTTGTCTTCTTGCTCAGTGCTGGGGCCCACCCCTCCCCACCATTGTGTCCCCTCTCCCCCTATGCCCCCTTCTCCTTGACACTCCTTCCTGGCTACAAGAACAGGTTATCAAGGTGATAATAAGCGAGAAAATGTTCCAGCCTTGTTTTAAGCCTCAGCCATATCACACTGTGTAATGGAGGTTAAATGCCTGTGTGAACCTGTGTTTTCTACCCCCCTGGCCATGCGGCCCTAAGCCAGGCTGATCCGGCCTCGCCTCACCCCTCTCCGCCAGAGGCCCCAGCCTCCCCGGCAGCTGCTGACTAGCACTTGGAAATTCAATCCTCTCAAGGTAATTCCTCAGCTTATAAAAAACTTCCAGTGATGAATTCTGAACTCGAGGCCTTCCGCTGCAGGCTGGAGAGTGGCAGGCTGTCTGACTTCCGCAGACCCCGAGCCCGGGATGGTGGGAGTGGAGTGTTGTATGAGGGACTTTTAAACGAGGGACCTTTGTGGCCTTATTAGAAGATTTCTAGCAATTTCTAGAACACTATTCTCAATCCCCTCTTTCTTTTGTAGTCTTCTAGATACAAGATGACCCAGGGCCTGTCTGGGCCACCCTAGGCGGCGGGTGGCCTGCCCTGGTACATCAGAGAGAACGCGCCCTCAGTGTTCTCCTGTATGCGGGTGCTGTCGTGGCTTGGAGTGGCACTCGGTACTGAGTTTGGAGACCGAACTAATTGTGAAAAAAGAGGTAGAGTCACCGCTAGATACCTGTCACTGCCTACATGCTGGTGGAGACGGACACCATCCGCAAAAGCGAATGGGGTACCAGGCTTGGAGAAGTTCCGTGCAAGAAAGTTGCCTAGAGATTTTGAAATAACTTCTAACATCCTTTGGATCGTTATTCTCGAGCAGTAAGAATTTGCCCTTCTTGACAGGCGTGGTGGCGCACGCCTGTAATCCCAGTACTTGGGAGGCTGAGGCAGGTGGATCGCAGGTTCCAGAACAGCCGCAGCAACTTAGCGAGCCCCTCAGCAACTTAGTGAGACTCTGTTTCAATACAAAAAATAAAATAGGGCTGAGAGTGTAGCTCAGAGGTAGAATGCCCCTGGGTTCAATCCCCAATCCATACCAACCAACCAACCACAACAAAACGAACAAACAAAAAAGGAATTTCTCCTTCTTTCCTTACTCTGAAAGCTACCCCATCCCCAACAGCAAGAGTCCGGGTGGTGGTGGCAGATGCTGCGGTGACAGTCCTCTGCTTCCTTGCGGGGACTGTGTTGCTGTGGGAGGATTTGAACGTCCTTGTCTCCAAAAGCCGCAGCTCAGAGTTTCAGGATGTGTTTTGGCAAGTGCGAAACCCAATAGCCATCGAACCCTCAATAATCTTCTATGCCCCGTGGAAGTATGTTTTTATTCATCCGTTTCTTCAGGAGGTAAGAAATAAAGCCGTTCCACTCTCGGCATAAATTAGCATTTATAACAATGCAGTGCAAAAAAATGTAATTTAAATAGAACTGATTAGAATTTTGATAGGGCACCGAGGAACTTCTAAACAAATGCTGATCAGGTAATGAGTGGAACAAGTCATTTATTTTTGTGGTTCAGCTATCTGTTCGATGATTGGGTCACAGTTTCCCAAACAGAGACAGTGACTGTTCATTAATTATGCACTTCTTGCCTGGTAATTGTCCAATTTAACTACAAACTGTGAGCTTATAGGCACAGCCACAGAAGACAGCAGAGGGAAAAAGGAACAACCTAGATAAAAATATATTTTCTTTCTTGTAATAACATTTGCTAATTCAAGGACTCAGAGAGAGGGGGCTATTGTTAGTGTCTGGCCTGGGTTCCAGTCTTTGCGCAATGGACAAAATTGCTCCCCATTTGTTAAGCAGGGACGTTTAAACCCCAGAGTGCAGAGCTTTGCAAATGAGGCCGCGAGAGCTGGCGTTCGGCCCGTCTTTGCAGGTGTAGGTTGGCCTGTGGGTCAGCGCGCAATGTCGTGTAAGTGGGACAGGTAGCCTTGGGACTGCTAGCCATCGAATTGCAAGCTTTCCTAACATGTGTCTTGCTGGAAAATGTTCTGAATCGATCTGAAAGGTGAATTTGCAGGATTTTTTCCTTTGATATGTTGGAGGTGTTTTTTTTTTTTATTAAGAGGATTGAAAGAGGTGGGTGTGGTGGCGCATGCCTATTATCCCAGTACTTGGGAGGCTGAGATGGGAGGATCTCAGGTTTGAGGCCAGCCTCTGCAACTTAGAGAGATCCTCAACAGCTTAGCAAGTCCCTGTTTCAAAATAAAAACAATTTCAGCCTGGTGTGGTGGCGCACGCTTGTAATCCCAGTACTTGGGAGGCTGAGACCGGAGGATCCGGGTTTGTGGCCAGCCTCAGCTACTTAGTGAGGCCCTCCACAACTTAGTGAGACCCTGTTTCAAAATAAAGAATAAAAAATAGGGCTGGGGGTATAGCTGGGAGGTAGAATGCCCCTGGGTTCCATCCCCAGTACCGAAAAAAAACACCCCAAAACAAGAACAACAATTAAAAAAAACAATTTTAAAAGGACTTGGGGAGGTGTAGCTCAGAAGTTGAACACCACAGGGTTCAGTCCCCAGTACCACAAACACACACACAAAGAGGACTGAAAGGGACCCTGTGATTCCAGGAAGTAGTCCAACTCCTGTCTGGAAAATTCTTTATGGGGTTGCTTCCTCACTCACTGTACAACTAGATTCAATCTTCTGTTTTGCTTCCTGATCATCTTTATTGGCAATTAAAAATCAGTTTACCTGCCCTGTTGTTGTCTTAATATAATCTTGAAACTAGCAGGATGTTACTCGCTGGAACATAAATGAGAAATTAAGTATCAAGACAGGGAAAGACTTAACCCCTCCCCCACTCAGGAAGAAGCATCGTGTTAAAGGAAGAACCGTCAGTTTAGTTATTATGATTTTATGTTTCCTCCTGACTCTGAGCAGTTCCATGTGTGAGCGGCTCTGCTTCTGCAAGGCGGAGGCTGCTTTGAAGGAGCACCGGCATCCGAGGCAGGTGAGAAGTCGGGGCTGGTGCTTGGCATGGTGATTTGCGTGAGTGGCACTTGTCTTTATTTTTGCTGCTCCCTGAAAAGGGCACGCCTTCCATCCTTGAGTCCTCTGGGTATTGGCCTAGCACAGAGCAAGCGTCTCAGGCGGTACTCAGTGGACACATCTACATTGCTCATCATTACTGAATTAATAAAGCTGGGATCTAGGTAAGCCCTAAATACAGAGAGCAGAGTAAACTGTGTATAGAATTTCCTTCGTGTTGGCACGCAACGGCAACTGTTTCTGGGAAAGGCTTTGCTGCCCATGCTTGTTGAACTGATGGGGAAGAAGAGGGGAAAATTTATCATTGTTGGAAGAATCTACAGTGTTTTCCCTTCACGTTTGCAAAAGCTGACCACCATTTGAATACCTGTGTATATATATATTTTTGTCTCCGTGTGTGTGGTACTGGGGATTGAACTCAGGGGTGTTCTATCTCCAGGCTATACCCCCAGCCCTATTTATTTTATTTTATTTATTTTTTCGTGGTACTGAGGATTGAACTCGGGGGCATTCTACCTCTAAGCTACACTCCCAGTCCTATTTTTATGTTTTATTTTGAAACAGGGTCTCACTAAGTTGCAGAGGACCTCATGAGGTTGCTGAGGCTGGCCGCGAACCTGCAATCTTCCTGTCTCAGCCTCCCAAGTACTGGGATTACAAGCGTGCGCCACCATGCTCCGCTTTATTTTATTTTTTATTTAGAGATGGAGTCTCACTAGGTTGCAGAGGGTCTTGCTAAGTTGCTGAGGCTGGTCTTGAACCTGCGACCCTTCTGTCTCAGCCTCCCAAGTACTGGGATGATAGGTGTGAACCACCACTCCTGGCTGAATATCTGTGTCTTCTAACAGGCTATTTTCTGTCTGAGAGAATAAAGCAAATTGCCACACTCACAAAATAATTGTGAGTCCCAGGATAAGTAAGATCTAGTAGTCCACTTCAAAGCAATTTTAAACCACCTTTGTTATACATACCCACATGCTTTTCTCTCTCTCTCTTTCTGTCTTTTGTGGTGCTGGCGATGGAACCCAGGGCCTCATGCATGCTAGGCAAGCGCTGTACCATGGAGCTGTACCCCAAACCTTCCCCTGCCTCTCTTCTAAAACAAAGTTAAAGGGAATTAGATATATTAGCGATTGCTGACATTGTTTTCTACAGTGATGATTTTGGCTCTAATGAAATATACTCCTTAGAAATATGCAAAGAGGATTCACTTGAAAAAAACAAATGGTGAATGGATGAAACATTGTGTTTGGGGGTAATTTATTTTCTCTGGCTCTGTTAACTCTTGAGCAATTAGCTAGATTATTTCCCTAATGTGAACAATGACTATATTCACACTAAAACAATTAATGGGACACTTGTTCCAGGATGAGCATTTGCTCCATTATTTTTCCCTTCCCCTCATGTCACCTCCCTTTCCACACATGCCCGGCTCCCTCTGTGAGA
Source organism: Glis glis (assembly GCA_004027185.1). Classification (NCBI taxonomy): domain Eukaryota; kingdom Metazoa; phylum Chordata; class Mammalia; order Rodentia; family Gliridae; genus Glis; species Glis glis. The sequence continues at coordinate 89,201 of PVJS01001158.1, read as the reverse complement.
GCAATTTCAACAGCGTAATGTCTATGCGAAGATTGTAAGCTCTCAAAAATCATTGCAAGGAACGATGGCTGCACATCTATTCTCAGCAGATCCCCACGTTTTCTTTGGATTTTTCTGTGGTGCTTACTTTACAATCACTGAGTTGCGTGTCATAATGTCTCCATTATTTTGGGGGGCATATTAGAGCTGATTGTGTCTCTCAGCAGCCTTCAGCAACCCCTGTGAGACCTCCGCAGCTTACCTTATCATAATATTGGAAAGCAATTTCTCTTGACTGCTGTGAGCCAATGCCAGAAATCTAAAATGCTGCCACAGTCATTAAGTGATTTCCAATTAGTTAATTGGTTTCACAGGCTGCTTCTTTCGAAACTGCACCTTAAATGAAAAGCAGAACCATCCATTTTTGAAAGAGGAAAAAAATCCTGGGGCCTTTGGGTTTTAAAATCCTAAAGTGCAGCGTACTTGAGAAAGAACTTCTCTGGAAACACCAGGCCGGCAGAAGGGGTGCTGTTCTTGTGATTGCTGCAGAGAAAGAATGGAGTCTATCCTCTGGCTTCTCCAGATTGTCTCGGGTTTATTTTACCCACTTTCCCTTGGGGTCAAAGGAGGTCAGGCAGATAATCATGGAGAGGCAGAGAGCAGGGAGAATTTCTAGATTAACACGGATTCTTTCCTATAGAAGCTTCTTGGGTCTTTGCGTTGGGTGGCGGCTGTGGGATGTCACTGAGAAGGAGGGCAAAGTCCTTGAGAACGGTAAATGGCTCTTTAAGAAACTGCTGCTGTGAAGCTGGGGTGTAGCTGAGTGGGAGAGCACTTGCCTAACAGGTGGAAGGCCCTGGGTTCCATCCCCAGCACTGGAAAAAACCGTAAACTAGCTGGGTGTGGTGGCGCACGCTTGTAATCCCAGTACTTGGGAGGCTGAGACCGGAGGATTGCAGGTTCGCGGCTAGCCTCAGCTACTTAGTGAGGCCCTCCGCAACTTAGCGAGACCCTGTTTCAAAATAAAGAATAAAAAATAGGGCTGGGGGTGTAGCTTGGAGGTAGAATGCCCCTGGATTCAATCCCCAGTACCACAAACAACAACAACAACAAAGCAAAAATAAAAAAATAAAAAGGGTTAGGAGTATAGCTCGAAGGTAGAATGCCCCTGGGTTCAGTCCCCAGTTCCAAAACCAAACCAAACCAAAACAAAAAAACCCAAAACCTTCTTTTTGGAAAGGAAATGGGGCGTGATTATATGTGTGGACTGGCAGAGGATTGGGGTGAAGGAGCCGCGAGCAGTTGGCCTGGAATCTCTCAAGTTGGCGCAGGTGTTGACAGTGGGGAGGACCACCAGCATGAGTCTTGAGCAATTTGTGATTTCCATGATAGGGTAAATAAAATAGGATCCATAGCCAATAGGGCAATAATTGATGTACTCATAAATTAGTCATCTATTTTCCTCAATAGAGAAGAAAACCTTTGGCTTTAATAGTTTATAGAATGCATCCAAACATGAATGTAAATTCTCCTCTCTACTAGACTAAGATGTAACCAACCAGATCAGAGGCAGAGCAGCGGGGAGCGGTTGAAAGCGTGGACTCTGGAGCCAGGCTATCCGCGAGGACGGCCTGACAGTCACTTCCCAGTTGTGTGGCTTTGGGCAGGTTACTTGACCTGTCTGTGCTTCTGGGAAATGGAGGAGAATCATATTCCCCTCACAAGGTTGCTGGGAGGAGTGAAATGGTGCACAAAATTTATAGATCTGTAGAACGAGATCTGGTTCACGGTTTGTCAAATAAACCACATTTTGCAGTACTGTATGGCATGATTTGAAGTATTCATTTTTTGGTTCTCTCCTTTGGGAAAAAAACCCTCTCATCTATGGTTAGTTGATTACCCATGAGAACCAATACTTGAAGGAGGATGATAGATGACAGGCTGTCAGCCCAGCCCATTGGTGAGTCCATCCATCAGTCAACTATGTTCCCCTATAGCAGCCCTGTAAGACCATTTCTTTCCCCCAAACTCACCCAGTGTCTGATATTTTTGTTAAAGAACACAGTTTATCAGTTCAAATAGTGTTATGTGCATATATGAAGGTATCGCTACCAGTCTCACTAACATGTACGGGGAGGGAGGAGGGAAGGCGGAGGTGGGATGCGGAGGGAAATTCACCAAGTGCTGTGTGCTTGCATGTTTGTATCACTTTGAATCTCACTGTAATGTATAATTACAGTGCATCAATAAAAGTATAAAAAAGAGAGCAAAGTTTATGTATGGAAGTAGATTAAATTGGAAGAGTAGAGGAGGTAGTGATTGACATATAAGGTCAGAAAGAAGTAAAGAACTTCAGTGTGTGTGTGTGTGTGTGTGTGTGTGTGTGTTGGGGGACAGTCAGGTAGCAACTGAGACTCTTTGGCATGAGTGGAAAAACGTGTATGAAAAAAATGAAAAAGTGTGCGGGTACTTGGTGACTTGGTGAGAAGGAAATCAGGGAGGAGAGAGGGATAAGGAAGAAGGGCACTGAGCGCGGCGCGCTGAACTCTGGCTCCGCTGTCTGCCTGTCTGCTTTAGAAGCGGTTGGTTCATCATCTCAGCAGCCTGGAGTCCTTTAGTAATGACTTTATGGATTAAAATTTAAAACCAAATTAGATGTGTTTACAAAACAGCACCCCCACTGAATGGATAACGAGCCACAGAAGTAGGGCTGGAATCTGGTGGAGCCCGAGCTCTGTGATGCTGTCTGGTCCAGGGTCCTCGAGCTGTTTCCACGGTAGCACTGCAACCCCTTCCTCCCGTGCCATTTGCCCTGCCTGAGGATGGCGCTCTCAGGTGCTGTGCTGGTGGGCGTGAGTCAGGCATTCGTTTATAGGCACATATTTGCTGGTCTTGAGAATAACTCTGTTAGAAATTTGTCTGCCCTTTTTTGGGGTGTGTGTGTGTTTTAAAAAGCTTTATTTTTAGGCTTCCTTATGCAGCACAGCTTTTCCAGCCCAAACCACAGTTTGAGTATGAAATCTCACCATTACATACAGTTTTTGATACTGTGTGCTTTGAAAGTGAAATGTGTTCAGGAACGATGGGTTCCTCTCTCCCCTTCCTTCCACAGAGCTTCATAGCTTGCTATGTTATTTGTCAGGGGGAGAATCTTTTATTCTCGTTTTATGGAACAGAAAGCAGTATTTTCTACTCATATGTATATTTTAGAACAGGAATGGCCTTTTCAAGTTGTTAATCAGTTTGAACTCAAGAAGCCATCAAAGAGAGGGCTGCTTGGACTTCTAAAGAGACTGATATATTTTTCTTGTAATGAAGCACATTGATAGATTTATTTCTGTGATCCATGAAGATGGCTGGGACTCAATAAATATTAAATCAACCAGCCAGCAACCTCTCCCTGCCCTCGAAGAACTTATGGTCTATAGAAACGAGGTCAATACTATGCACCTTTATCTTTTCAAATATGTTATTGCCCTCTATTTATGGGAAACAAAATCCCAAGGATTCCCGGCCAGGGATCCTGAATTGGGGTGGCCTGTCAAAGACTTAAGATCATTTACAATCCAATGAGAAGAGTCCTTGGACTTACTACCTGAGCAAAACTAACGGCTTATAAATGGCTCCTTTTCAGAAAGAGTCAACTGCTAAAAGTAATACCAATTTGAACATTCTTCAGATGAGTCATTTGAAGAGTGCTGGCTGGTGGGGGTAGACTGAAATGGGTTTCCAAGGATGTCTACTGACGGTGAGGAGAGGGGACCCAGTATGCTGTGACAGGGGTTCACCACCTGCTAATCACAGGACTTAAAACCACATTTCAGTTGTTGGGGATTCTATGCTAAAATTCCCCCTGTTGAAAAAAAATAATATTTCCCCTGTTGAATGGCTTTTCCATTTCAGAAGGTAGCAGGACCCCCCCCCCCCCGTCAATGCCTGTCTCACAGCCTGATTAACTGTATTGTGGGGCACTTGGAATATTTTAGTCTCCGGATATGATTTATGTTGAGACAGGAGCAGTGTCTTGGGAGACTGGAGATGCATTAAACCCCACACAATTTACAGATGATCTTTTCTTTCCAGTGAGGCTACATGCGGCTGTGTGGGCTCCGGCAGCCCTGGCTTCTTCCTGACCTGCAGTAAACCTGCTTGAGATGCATTAGAAATAAACAAAATGCACTTGTTTGAATCGATATCAGGCATTAAGTGGTTGCTGGGCTGTAGGTCAGGGTCTGGGATAAAAGAGGTTACCCTCTGGCTGTGCTGGGGTTGGGTGACAGGAAATTTAAGACTAAGTGGGCTGGAAGTTTAATCCTTGGATGGCCTGGCCTTGTGACTGTTCCGTGGCTTTGGAGTCTCTATGCAGGGCCTCAGTCAATAGGATGAGGCTGGTGTTCTCTGCTAGCTATTTTTTTTTTGGGCACTGGGGATTGAATCCGGGGGCATTCTACCTCTGAGCTACACCCCCAGCCCTATTTTTTTTGCGGTACTGGAGATTGAACCCAGGGGCATTCTACCTCTGAGTTACACCCCCAGCCTCACTAAATTGCGGAAGGACTCACTAAGTAGCTGAGACTGGCTATGAACCTGCGATCCTCCTGTCTCAGCCTCCCAAGTACTGGGATTACAAGCATGTGCCACCATGCCCGGTTTATTCTTTATTTTGAAACACGGTCTCACTAAGTTGCGGAGGCCTCACTAAGTAGCTGAGGCTGGTCGTGAGCCTGGATCCTCCAGTCTCAGCCTCCCAAGTACTGGGATTTTAAGTGTGCACCACCACAACCGGCCTCTGCTAGCTTTTATCTTTCCTCACTGCCCTGCCTCTTCTTTCTTACCTTGTCCCTTCCTTCCTTCCTTCTACCTCTAGCAGTCCAGAGTGAACCCTTCCTTCCAGAGCCAGCTACAAGGTCACATTGGTCCTCCTTGGACCTTCCTTCTGTATTCCATCTCCTGCAAAAGAAAAACAAAACAAAACAAAATAAAAAACAGTACCCAGGAAAAATCATAGTATCAGAGAAAAAGGGTCGATTTTGGCTCTAGGTAGGGGTCGAGTACATTCTGGGTCTTCTGGTTACTAGGTGTGTTTACCTGGTAGGGAACTTGGGTCACTTTTAGCCTTACTTTTTCTTGACTGTGAAATGGGATGATACCACCAGGGTTTTTAGGAGAATTCAATGATGCCACTGAGCACGGGCCCTGGCAGGGAGCATGTGAGAGATGTCAGCTCTTTCATCCTCTGTAGTTCTTTCAGCTAACTGGAATTATCAACCTTTTGGGGGTCATGGATCCTTTTGAGAATCTGATGAAAGCTCTAGTTTCTTCTCTCAGAAATAGAAATGTAAATACATGCAAACAGGGCTGGGGATATAGCTCAGTGGTAGAGAGCTTGCTTAGCATACACGAGGCCCTGGGTTCAATCCCCAGCACTGCAAAAACATACAAACAGCCCGGAGTGGTGGTATACACCTGTAATCCCGGTCCTTGGGAGGCTGAGACAGGAGGATCGCAGGTTCGAGGCCAGCCTCAGCAACATAGTGAGACTCTCAGCAACCTAGTGAGACCCTGTTTCAAAACAGAAAAATAAAAAGGGCTGGGGGGGTAGCTCTGAGGTAGAGTGCCCCTGGGTTCAATTCCCCCTACCAAAACCAAAACAAACCAGACCAAACCAAACCAAACCAAACCAAACCAAACCAAACCAAAAAACACACAAGCAAAACACACACACAAAAGCAAACATTTTCATACAATTTCAGAAGTTTCTAGGATCTCTGTAGTCCAGAGGAGAGCCCACCAGGCGTGTTTTTAATCCCTAGGACCCCCCCAGCCAATTTATGCAAAATACCTAAAACGGGACTTGCTGCTTAGGAGGGGCTGCATAAATACTATTTAATCTACTGGTTTCTCAAGTTGCAATCAGAGCATACTCCACGCCTGGAGGAAATCTAGCTGTAATTTTTCCTTATATTTAGTTTTGAGAAGCTGTCATGTCCAAGTGACAGAAATACCTCTGAGCAGAGAGCCCGGTCCTTGACTGACATGTCTTCCAGCTGGCCTGCCATACCTTGTTTGAACAAATTTGGCCTTTTCAAAAAAATCTTCCCTTTCTTGTCGGACTCTACCCCGCAGTCCTATGTGTGCTGCTACCCAGCTAGGCGACGTGTTCTGCTGACATCTCTGTCTTCGCTCCCTGTATGGAATTTATAGCAATTATCCTTTGGTTGGTCCCCGTGTCTGTATTTTGGCAGGCCGCCCTGCCTGCCATGTGATAAGCGCTTTGCAGACAGTGCAGCCCGAGTCTGCCAAAGCCTGATGTCAGCCCTTGTCAGATGTCGGCTGGGTCCAGGGGTTACCAGCACCCACCCGTCCCTGCTCACATCTGCGGCGCCAGCTCCCTTTGCGCCGTGCAGAACACATCGCGATGTGCGAGGCTGGCTGCGATCCAGTGCGTCTGAACACTGCCAGCGGTGATCCTGGAGAATTCAGCCACCTCCGAATGTGTGTTTATGGCCGGCGCTACCTGGATTGGTTTGTCAGGCTGTGTACCGCAAGTAAATGAACTGGATAATCGCCATATTTCTATTCCACTCCGTGCTGTGTAGCCTGTGCCTCTGGGAAGAAAAGTTTTCTCTACACCAAAGTCACTACTCAAGAACAATTATGCCCCCTGGGGGTAAATATCTTTGTCAGCGTGTGCCAAAGGATGACTAAACAAATTGGTTCCCAAAGCACCTTCCCCACATTGAACTCTCGTTTGATAGTTTTGTTGAAGATCAGTGAGGACGGCAAGAGAAATCTCTAAAAACAAACATATCCAAACCCTAATCCCTCCTCTCTGCCACCCGCACCTCTCTCAGGGAGGGAGACTGTATGGCCCAGGAACTATTTAGTCATTCTGTGTCTACATTCTAAACCTCCGCCAGTGAGTTTGGTGGTACTGTGCAGCGGTGCATCTCCCACCTATATGCGCGTTCAGATAAACCAGAGATCTAGTTAAAACGCAAATTTGGATCCAGTGGTTCTGGGACTCTGCATTTCTTTCGATCTCCCAGGTGACCCCATGGCTGCTGGTTCATGGGCAAATTTTGGAGGAGTGAGATTGTAGCCTTCACCTGTCAGATACTTGCATGCTACCCTTGAGCCAACCCAATGGCAACCCAGTGGCCTCGCTGGCCTCTACTTGGCCTCCTGTTTGTCATACCTGCTTCTATTTTCTTGCTGCAAATGTAAGTAAACAGGCAAAGTGGTCTTAGGAGGAGCAAATACATTTGGATAAAGTCAAAGCAGAATCCACCCAGACACAAGCTATTACCCACCAAGAAACCTCTTTGCCTGCGAGTCTTCTCTGGCTTCTCACTAGTTATTTAAAGTTCTAAGTAGAAAATTGTTCATCACTCAAAATTTAGAACAGACTAAAAAAGTGCAATGAATGTAAATGTTCCGAGTCTTGAGTACTTGAGGCAGCAAGGAGCAAATTTTTGGAGCTGGAGTTTAAGACAAGGAAAACTAATGATAGCCATTCATTCTTCTCTCAGTCCCGATTAGGTGTCATTGTTTGTTTGAAGTCTCTTAGGAAACCACCTGAACTCTTTTCTGGAATGAATTGGGAAGAGATTAACAAATTACTACATACACATTTATTTTTTTTTCTCACGTTGAGTGCCTGCTCTGTATGAAAGACTTGTGGCGGTGACTCGCTTCTTGCTTAATAAAGCAAGCCATTAACCTCTGTGCGTTCCATCTCCGCAGTGAGTAATGAAGGGCTCGAATGGATGCTCCTGAGTTCGCTGATATTCTGTCATTCTAAGAAGAGGGAGAAGCGGGAGTGCTGAACATTCTCTGTGTGTCGCTTTGTATTAACCCTTTCTCTTGCATGCCGAAGTGGACAAGGTCTTTTCTGTGTGTTTCATGGTCAGAAGGTAGTGAGGAAAGGAAGGTTTCCCTGTATTTCCTGTGGTCATGTTGTCTTTTTCTTTTCTTTTCCTTTTTTTCTTTTTGAGCAGAAGGGTGTTATGTTTTGAATATAGAATGTCCCCTGAAAAAATTCATGTGTTGGCAATGCACAAACGTTCAGAGGGGAAATGATTGATTCAGGGTCTAATCTCATCAGTGGATAAACCCATGAAGGGTTAATAACTTGAATGGGTTTGCTGGGTGGTAACTTAGGCAGGTGGGGTGTGGCTGGAGGAGGCAGGTCACTGGGGGTATGGCCTTGGGGACTCTTTCTGTCCCTGGTCACTTCCTGTTGCTCTCTGTCTCCATCACTCTCTCTCTCTCTGCTTTCTGGCTGTCATGAGATGAGCTGCTGTCCTCTGCCACCCGCCGTGCTGCCATGATGTCTGCCATGGAGTTGGCCGACGATGGACTGTACCTCTGAAACTCTGAGCCCAAATAAACCTTTCCACCTCTATGTTGTTCTTGTCAGGCATTTTGGTCACAGCAGTGGAAAAGCTGACTAAAACGAGGGTATTCCTATGTTAAAAAAATCCTCCATAGAATTCCTATGTGTGAAAGTGAGACTGTGAGCAGCTCAGCGGCCTACCCTGTGGGCCTTCCCTTTGTCTCTGAGGGGGTTCTCTGCACATCTTCTCTTTGTGGAAGACAGACGGAAAGACAGTGCCCTAAAGTAAGTTCCCAAAGGTCCAACTTCCAAATCACTCCATGCTGTTTTTGTGTGCCTAACACTGGTGGAGGGAAATCTAATTTGGGAAGTCAGTGTTGAAGAGTGTTTACCTCGCTCGGAGCAGGTAACATGAGAAGCGAGGAGTGTGGAGAGGCGTTCTCCTTGTGAGGCAGGTGAGGGGAAGGGGCCTGGCAGCTGTCCATGGAGCTGAACAGACCTGGCCTTTGACGCTCGCTCCTCTATTTTCTGAGCAAGGGATGGATTTGGCTTTTGTAATGGAGAGGCCGACCCCTGGCCTTGTCTTGAAACAAGACCGAGGGATGGGCATGGAAAGAGAGTGGGGAAGAGTGAGCCACAGCCAGTCTCCACTCCCCGGGGCTGGTGCCCAGGAAAGGAAGCGGAGCCGCTGGGAGCCTGTGATGGATGGCCGAGGGGGTCTCTCCAGTCCTTGAGCTGCAGCTGATCACACTGGATCGGCTTTGGAGTCCCTACCTGCAAACCACAGGGGCTGGGTTTAGATTCTAAATCACATCTTCCTCCACTGTCTTTGGTGTCTGTGAAAGGCTTAAGCACCGAATGAGAAGAGGAATCCTAGTTTCTACTTAGGTCAGTGAAACGTGAGTCCTTCTGTGGCCTTTAGGAAATGGTTTTGTACTTCATATATATTATGGAATAGAAATATATATATGTTTATTTTATGCAATTATAAAACATATATTTATACATTATAAAATATATATATATATATATATATATATATATATATGTTTTTTTGCGGTACCAGGGATTGAACCCAGGGGCGTTTTACCTCCGAGCTACACCCCCGGCCCTATTTTTTATACTTTTTATTTTGAAACCGGGTCTCACGAAGTTGCAGAGGGCCTCACTAAGTAGCTGAGGCTGGCCGCGAACCAGGATCCTCCGGTCTCCGCCTCCCAAGTACTGGGATTACAAGTGTGCGCCACCACGCCCGGCTTATAAAATATATTTATAATCTATTTTGTAAACATATATAATAAACATAAATATACCTTAGAAATATATGTTTAAAATATATAATTATATGTTTCCCCCTCCCCTTCCTTCCAGGTGACTAGGGGTGAGGCGTCCCGTCCTGCTGTTTTGAAGGTGCTGTCTGGTTGAGTTGCGTCTGGAGCAGGAACAGTCAGTGCGTTGAGCATCCCCTGCACTGCGTGGGCTGCGGAGCCCGCTGACTTGATGGATCACATTGCCGCATCAAGACGGGGCCTTCTGAGGCAGGTGGGTGAGTGGGCTGGCGAGGTGCGTTGGAGCGCTCATGTGCCTTTGTGCCCTTCTCAGAGGAACCGCCCTTGGGGAGATGGGTGACAGTTTGGATCAGCTTGAGCGTGAGGGGCGGGGGTGACGATCAAGATGGAAGAGAGGGAGGGGTTGAGCTAGAGGGGGGAAGGACCGGGCCTAAACCCCCTGCCTGCTGGAGCTGGGGGGTGGGTGGGTGGTGGGTGCCCACTTTAAAGAGGAGCAAAGTCTGACTGGTGTGTGGCTGGGGTCGCCAGAATGGACAAGGGATTGGAAATGACATCCTATAAGGAAGAGATCAAAGACCAAGCCTCGTTGGTGGCCAAAGGGAAATCTTTACTCTGGCGAGTGTCCTGTTTATTGTCCTCGATTCTTGCAAGGCGGATGCAGGGCAGGGCCTTGGAATGACTCTGTGTGGCTTCCAGGGAAGACCCAGAGTCTATTGTGGCTCCACCTGAGGGCGGACTGTTTAAACAACTTGGCAGCCGCTTCTTGTGAAAGTGAATTTCTCCTCATGCCGTGGTTCACGCCGATGCTTTGAGGGAGATGTGTGGACTGGGACATGTTTGAGGGAGATGTTTGGCCTGGACAACCTCTAGAGGCCCTTAGAAGCCGTCCCACAAAGCTTCCTTGACATTTTATAAATTTCTTCCCCATCTCCGATAACAAGTCATAAACAATTTCTGGCCTCACTGAAACTAGATATCTTACCCTGGGCAGAATCTAGTTTCCTGTGGTAATGGAGCAACAGAATTGGCTCCCCCCCCCTTTAAGGACTAAGAGGATTAAAAATCTTAGTTTCTGTGTAGTTGTGATATAGGAGAAAGAACACAGAACTGAGAATCTAGAGTAGGATCCTAGCTCAAATGTTTACTTGCTGTGTGATCTTGGGCAACGACTCCAATTTCATTTTACTTTATTTAATTTTGGTGAACCCAGGGGCATCCTACCCCTGAGCTACACGCCTGGCCCTTTTTATTTTTTATTTTATTTTATTTTTTTGCGGTACTGGGGATTGAACCCAGGGGCATTCTACCTCCAAGCTATACCCCCAGCTCTATTTTTTATTCTTTATTTTGAAACAGAGTCTTACTAGTTTGTGGAGGGCCTCACTAAGTAGCTGAGGCTGGCCACGAACCTGTGATCCTCCTGTCTCAGCCTCCCAAGTACTGGGATTACAAGCATGCACCACCACGCCCGGCTTTTATTTTTTATTTTGAGACAAGGTCTTGCTAAGTTGCTGAGGCTGGCCTTGAACCTACAATCCTCCCATCTCAGCTTCCCAAGTCCTGGATACAGGCATATGCCACCACACCCGGCTCCAATTTTAAATTAATAAATGAGGTTGATGTTTTCATCTTTACAGAGTGAAGCATTAAATGAGATATAAGAGATTAATGAGATATATAAGCATTCAATGAGATGATATATGCACATTGCCCATGACAGGAAAGGATGGTATTTGACATAGAACGGATGGTATTTAGTCAGGGCAAAACATAAACCATCAACCTGTTCTCAGTGAGATTTCCCTCCCACGTGCATTAGCACTCATCTTTCTCCCTTCACTGAGGGTCCGGCTGCCTCCTCTACACCCCCCCATCTACCCGTTTACTGGCTTGGACATAAGCAACATGTCTTCCAATGGGTTTGCATGAAGAAAGGACGCGAAGGTGGACTTGTGGTCTTGTTCTGCTCCCTATCCTCAGCTGTCTGTTTCCTTGGAACTCACAACAGCAATCTTCTAAACAAAGCTTGGCGTGCCCAGCTGTCTATCCCAGAAAACTGCTGGTTCAGGCTGACTGTGATTCTCCACCAAGGTAGAGTCCGATACAGCCTTAAACGCCATTGTAAATGTAGCTGGAAGTCGCACCTGGAGTCTGCACCCACCCCTGCGGTTCAGAAAAGTGTGGACGAGGCTACTAAACTGGAGTGGTGGGGTCACAAGGAGGGCTCCCGGCAGGTTTATTTGCACAAAGGACCCAGAACATCCTAGGAGAGAACCCACTCTGATGGGAAGGAGATGGCATGACAGATCCAACCCCAAAGCCATGGAAGGGAGTCAGGGTTCTGAGCTCTGCAGGCGGCTCCTTCCCTATCTGCCTGGGGTCCGTTCCTGAGTCTTAGGAAGAGACGCACCGGAAGTAGTGATGTCATCACCGCGTTGTAAGATGCTGAAGCACAATCAGTGCAGCTTTCCTATCTGTTGGCAAGAGAATAATAGAAAACCGGGGGTGAAAATAGAGACGCCTGGCTCAGCTCCGGCCTCTCGACGGTAGCACCGGCAGTGCGGGGCTGGATGCCTCGCTGGTGCGGGGCTGTGGCAGCAGTTTGGTGGGGGCCGTTCTGGCCAGTGGAGATGGTAGCTGTGCTCGGTGAGGGGCGGCAGCTGGGGTCAGTGGTTTGCTGCAGAAATAGCAGTGGTGCCTAGTAGATTTTTCTGGGTAGCAGAACAGGTTCCCCTGGGAGAAATGTCACCGTCCATTTAACAGATCGGTTGGTGCCCACTGCATGCCAGGCAGTTGGGATACAATGCTGGAGAGACACAATGTGGGCGAAACCCACTGTGGTTTCTGCCTGGTGAAGCTCTGCAGGGAGCAGGGCCTCCAATGAGCAGGAAGAAGCAAAACAGAAATAGAATTGGATGCATTTTTTTGGAAACATGATCTTATCTCATTCCACAGTCCAATGAGATTTGGAAACTGGGGTGCCAAATATTAAAGGGGACACCGACATGCTCAGCCTTAGAGTGTGGCCCAGATTTGCAAAGCATTCTTCCATACCTGAACGCCTTCCTTTTAATTTAAATTAAAAATTTTAATTTGACAAGATTTGCCTATATTTATCATGTATAATATTTTGTTTTAAAATATGTACACACTGTGGGTGCAAGGGAAGGGGTACAAGGGAAGGGGAAGGGCAAGAAAGAAGTGAATCTATGGAATTACTATCATAAACAATGTGTACATATGAGATTATACCAACATCATTCTCAGTGCTACATGTGTGGGGGGGAGGGACACCAAGAGCTGTGTGCATGTATGTTAACACCGAACTGATACTCATTGTGATGTGAGACTACAATGCACCAATAAAAACATATTAAAAATAGAAAGTAAAATGAAAAAAAATAAAATACGTACACACTGTGGAATGGCTAGATTGAGCTAATTAGCATATGCATTACATCACATATCCATCTTTATTGTGTGAGAACCCTTATAATCTACCTTCATAGCAATTTTTATTTTTTTATGTAATGGGGATGGAATCCAGGGGCATTCTGTCTCTGAACTACATCCCCAGCCCTTTTTATTTTGAACAGGGTCTCGCCAAGTTGCTGAGGGTCTTGCTGAAATCTTCCTGTCTCAGCCTCCAAGGACTGGGATTACAGACATGTACCACCACACCTGGCCCCCTTAGCAATTTTTAATAATACAATACATGAACTACAAAAGACCCCAAATGGCCAAAGGATTCCTAATAAAAAAGAACAAAACCGGAGACATTATGATACCTGATTTGAAACATACTACAAAGTCATAATAAACAAACAACGCAAAAGTTCTGGCACAAAAACAGATCCACAGACCACTAGGACAGAATAGAGAGTCCAGAAATAAATCCATGTCTTTATAACAAACTGACTTTTATTTATTTTATTTTTTTTGTGGTACTGGGGATGGAGTCCAGGGGCCTTCTACCTCTGGGCCACACCCCCAGACCTATTTTATTTCTTAATTGGAAACACGGTCTCACTAAGTTGCTGAGAGCCTCACTAAGTTGCTGAGGCTGACTTTGAACCTGAGATCCTCCTGTCTCAGCCTCCCAAGTACTGGGATTACAGGCGTGCGCCACCACGCCCAGCTGTACACTGACTTTTAAGAAGGGCAGCAAGAGCATGTATTGAAGAAAGGACAGTCTCTCCAGTAAATGTTGCTGGGAAAACTGGATATTGATACATGGAAGAAATTAGGCTCCGATCTCTCACCATATAAAAAATCAACTCATAATAATAATAATAATAATAATAATAATAAAAGACTTGGGTGTAAGACCCCAAACTACGGAATTAACTAGAAGAAAACAGCGGAAACACTTCAGGACATTGGCCTGGGCAAAGATTTTTGGGATATGATGCCAAAAGCATATGCAACAAAAGCAAAAATTGTGCAGTGGGATGGCATCAAACTGAAAAAGCTCTCGTACAGCAAAGGAAGCAATCAATGGAGTGAAGAGATAACCCACAGAATGGAAGATAGTATTTGTAAACTATTCATTCAGTAAGAGATTAATTTCCAGAATATGCAAGGAACTCAAACAACTCAACAGCATAAAACAAAGGAAAACAAAACCCAAATAATCTGATTAAAAAATGGGCGAGTGTCCTGAATAGACAAAGGAACAACTACACGAAAAAATGCTTACCATCACTGATCCTCAGGGGAGTGCAAACAAAACCCCAGCAAGATAGCATCTTCTATTAGAATGGTTATTCACAAAAAGACAAAAAATAACAAATTCTGGCTGAGGTTGCAGAGAAAGGGGAACTCTCCTCTACTGTTGCTGGGAATGTAAATTAGTGCAGTCATTATGGAAAACAGTATAAAGTTTCCTCAAAAACCTAGAAGAAGCACTACCATGCTAGTCAGCAATCTCACTACTGGGACTATATCTAAAGGAATTGAAGTCAGAATGCCAAGAGACACCTGCACTCCCTTGCTTAGTGCAGCACTGTGGCTAAGAAATAGAACCAACCTGGGTGTCCACCGATGGATGGAGGGATAAAGGAAACGTGGTGTATGTATACAATGGCATATTATTCAGCCATGAAAAAGAATGAAATTCTGTCATTTACAGTAGCACGGATGAAACTGGAGGACACTGTTAAGTGAAATATATCAGGCACAGAAAGGCAAATATCGCATGTTTTCTTACTTCTATGAGGAAGCTAAAAAGTTGATCTCAAAGAAGTAGAAAAATAGAACAGCGGTCACCAGAGCCTGGGGAGGATGTGGGGAGGGAGGGAAGGAGAAAGGATGATTAATAGGTACATGGGTGCAGTTGGATAGAAGGAATAACTTCTTTTTTTAAATTAAAAAAAATTTTTTTTTTGCGATACCGGGGATTGAACGCAGGGGCGTTCTACCTCTGCGCTACGCCCCCGGCCCTATTTTTTATACTTTATTTTGAAACCGGGTCTCACGAAGTTGCAGAGGGCCTCACTAAGGAGAGAAAGAGAGAAAGAGAGAGAGACAGGGAGACAGAGAGCGAGAGAGCTGAGGCTGGCCGCCAACCCGGATCCTCCGGTCTCCGCCTCCCAAAGTACTGGGATTACAAGCGTGTGCCACCACGCCCGGCTGTAAATTAAAATTTTAATTGGTGCATTGTAATTACATCTCATAGTGAAATTCATAGTGACACATTTATACATGCACATAACATCACTTGGTCTGTTTCCCTGCCCACCTCTCCCCCTAGAAGGAAGAACTTCTAATGTTCTATAGCACAGTAGGGTAACTATGGTTGACAGCACTTAATTGAATATTTCAAAATAATTAGCAGGGAGTATTTTGAATGATCCCAACACAAAGAAACGATAAATGCCGGAGGTGATAGATATGTCGGTTACCCTCATCTGATCAGTACACATTGCACAGATGTATTGAAATGTCACAATGTACCCCATAAATACATACGATTACTATGTGTCCACTAAAAATAAAAATAAAGCCTGGTTTGATGGCACATGCCTGTAATCCCAGTACTTGGGAGGCTGAGACAGGAGGATCTCAGGTTCGAGGACAGCTTTAGCGACTTAGTGAGACCCTCAGCAACTTAGTGAGACGCTATTTCAGAATAAAGAAAAAAGGGCTGGGTGTATAGCTTGGAGGTAGAATACCTCTGGATTCAGTCCCCAGTATCTGTCTGTCTGAATACCTTGTTGTTAACTATAGTCACCATGTTGTACAATAGAATCTCTTGAACTTATTCCTTCCATCTAACTGAAAATTTCCTTTGATGGACATCTCTCCAACCCCCAGCTCCCTCCCCTCCATCCCTGTTAGCCTCCATTCTACTCACCACCTCTCACCTCACGAGTTCACCTTTTTTAGATTCCAAATATAAGCAAGTTCATATGCTATTTGTCTTCCTGTCCCTGGCTTATTTCCCTTAACATTATGTCCTCTGGGTTCATCCATGCTGTCACCAGAATTTCTTTCTTTTTTAAGACTGAATCGTATTCCATGGTGTATATATGTCCCCGGTCTTCTTTATCCATTATCCACTGTGGACACTCAGGCTGATCCCATAGCCCGGCTGTTGGGGATGCAGACAGCTCTTTGACATGCTGATTCATTTCCTTTGTGCATATGCACAGTAGTAATGTTGCTGCATCTGCTCTTTTTTTTTTTTTGCGGTACCAGGGATTGAACCCAGGGGCGTTCTACCTCCGTGCTACGCCCCCGGCCCTATTTTTTATACTTTATTTTGAAACCAGGTCTCACGAAGTTGCGGAGGGCCTCACTAAGGAGAGAAAGAGAGAGAGAGAGAGAAAGAGAGAGAGACGGAGAGAGAGCGAGAGCTGAGGCTGGCCATGAACCCAGATCCTCCGGTCTCTACCTCCCAGTGTACTGGGATTACAAGTGTGCGCCACCACACCCGGCTGCATCTGCTTTAAATTTCACCTGAACACCTGTCTCAGGTGTTAGGCTGCTCAGCCCCTGCTCTTCACTTAGGGTAAAGGCCAGTCATGGATCCAAGACCATGTCCTCAGTGCTGGGGTGTTCCAGAGCGGGGCCGTGGTTCACCCTCCCGTGTCCTCAGTGCTGGGTGCTCTGGTTTTAATCCACGAGGACACTGCCTGCATGAAGCCTCTGGAGCCATTCTAGTTTGCTGACGACTTGGGAGTTCAGCCTGTCTCTCTGCTGGGACGCATGGGGAATGTTTCCTTATCATTATATTGCTAAGGCCCATTATTTATAAATACTATGAGTCTTTTCCCTTCAAAGATGAGATCTACCTGTACTCCATAAGGTCCATATTTGGGCTTCTTATATCAACACGCACCTTTCTCAGAGTGGTGCTAGCAGCGTTGGCGGCGAGGCCCCAAGTACAAACCTGTTTTAGGAAAGAAATTCATCTTGTTAGAGGGAGCCCAGCTACTTATAAGGCAGATAACGTTCTGCAGCTTGCTGAATTGATGGAGAGAGGCACCAGGATTCAGACTCACCTATTTTTCATTCTTTGAATGAAGTCTATCTTCTGAATTACATGAGCCGTGTGAAGCAGGGAAAGAGAGCAATGGTTCTGGAAACAAAAACAGAGTTCTTATCTTTTAATACAGAAGAGAATGCCTCGGGATATTATTATTTGTGATTTATGGGGTGCATAGCAATGTGACCAGTGTCTCACCACAGCAGACAGAGGACTCTGACCCTCTGCCTTTGATGAACTCTCGCAGCTTCCCGGGGGCGATTTTCCATTGTAGAATAGCTGCCGCATCGCAAAATTCTGACTTAAAAAAATCATACTGCACGAGCGCCTAGGAAACTTGGTTTCTGTTTCATCCGGTCACCAATTTCTCCTGTGACTATCCAATTCCTAGTAAGATAGGATTAATCACACTTGCTATCAATATTTGCCTGTAGAATATGTTGATTAGTTAAATTAGTCTTAAATGTTTGCAATGACTCCATTGTCTTTCTGAATATATTCCGGATTTTTCTGACAAGATCAAACTATGTAAATGAATGACATCAACTAAACAAACAAAACAGAGAAGAGAAGCACAGCTTTCTTTAAAGACAGGAGAAAAGACAAATTTCCTTCCTTCCATCCCTCCCTCCCTCCCTCTATCCCTCTATCCCTTCCTCCCTTCCTCATTTTCTAAGACTTATTTTGAAATAATTTCAGACTTACAGACAAGTTACAGGAATAGTACAAAGAATTCTCATGTAGCCTCCTCCTAAATTGCTGAAATGTTAGCATTTAACCTCATTTCCTTTTTGTGTGTATCTATACATTTTTTCTGATCCAATTAAGAGTAAGTAGAAGACAAGATAGATACTCCTTTTGCATAAATATTTCAGTGAGTATTCTAAGCGTTAGGGTGTTCTCTCATACAACCAAGCACAGTTTATCAAAATCAGTAAGTTAAATTCATGATGCTATTATATCTACAGGCTTTTGCCAAATTTTATCAATTATCTTAATAATGTTCTTTATAGCAAGAGAAAAAAAAATTTCCTCTGGCCCAGGATCCAGGCCAGGATCATGCATTGTATAAAGATGTCCTGGTTCTTTGCCCCTTAACCTTGATCATCAACTCCGTCTTCCTTTTCCACAGAGAGGGCAAATTCTTGACCTTAGAAGAGTTCATGGAACTTGAATGGACAAATGTTATTTATTTTAACAAGCAACCATAAAAACCAGCTAGGAAGTCCCAAGGTTGAATTCTGAGAATATTAAAGCTGTTTGTTTCAGAACCTAATGCCTATATATTTTATTGGTGCATTATAATTATAAATTGTAGTGGGATTCATTATGACATACTTATCCATGCACATAACATGATTTGGTCAGTTTCATACCTCAAGACGTCCCCTTGCCCTCTCCTCTTCCCTTCCCTGATGACCTTCCTATACTCTCCAAGTCTCTCCTCCCATTTCACGACATCCTTGTTTTTTTCCTTTTCTCTCCAGCTGCCAGATATAAGAGAAAGCATTCAACCCTTGACCCACCGAGTCTGGCTTATTTTGTTTAACATGGTATTTTCCAGTTGCATCTACTTTTTCAAGTTATAAAGATGAGACAATTAAAAAAAAACTGGAAAGAATTGAGTAAAAATATAAGTCCTCCCTCCAATTTCACTTTAAACACTATTAAAGATTTTTGTATATTGTAGATATTTTCTATGCTCATAAAATACAGGCATTTATAAAGTGGGCTTTTTTAAAAAACAAAAATGGATCATTCTGCACATAGTCTGTCACTTTCTCTTTTAGAACATGTCGTATCATTGGCCTCCATCCCTGTGGGCTCAGGGGTTGGAGAGCGCGCTTCTGCCATCCCTCCTGCGGAAGCCTGCCTGAGTGCAATGTCTTCCATCTTGTTCTCAGTGGTGGCTTTTGCTTTCAGGAAAAGAAGCAAGCTTGGAAGTAGCCTTATGCACTGGGAGAGAACATTCCTTGTTCATAGCTGTTGTTCAAGTACACAAGGAGAGTTTGGGGTGCAAGCTCTGTCTCTGGATTGTCGACCCTTTCTGTCCTTCTCTTTCATGGTGCACATGGATCTCCTTCCTCAACTTATGGCCTGTACAGTCACGAGGGTTACTGTAGCCTGGGAAGGCTGATCAGGACTTGATCGTATGGCCTTGATGCTGACCTAATTTTTTTGCAGTACTGGGGATTGAACCCAGGGGCATTCTACCTCCGAGCTACACCCCCAGCCCTATTTTTCATTCTTTATTTTGAAGCAGGTTCTCACTAAGTTGCGGAGGACCTCACTAAGTAGCTGAGGCTGGCTGCGAACCCAGATTCTCCTGTCTCAGCCTCCCAAGTACTGGGATTACAAGTGTGCGCCACCATGCCCAGCATGCTGACCTATTTCAAAGGTGAAAACAAAGTCTGAAAAGATGTTCAAAATCACACTCTTATTCATTAAGATCTGTCTTCTTTGCACTGTAGCTAAGAGTCCATGATCTCCTCTCTGTCTTTCTCTGTCTCTGTCTCTCTCTAACACACACACACACACACACACACACACACACACACACACACTGTAAACTTTCTGTGATCACATAGCTAGAACCATCTCCACAGGTGTTAATTTCTAGCTGTTGGATATTCTTTTATCCGTATCCCAGATTAGAAGTGCAGCTGTTGCTCTCCAGGCTCGGACACACTTGCCTGATCTCGGAGTGACTTTCTGGGATTTCTTGCAGCTGTTTTGCTGAGATCTTTAAGCAAGCCGATCTTAAAGACCAGTTTTTCCCTTGGTTCTTGTCTGGATTTCCACTGGCCCTTTCTGACCTCTAACTTTATTCATTCTTTGCTCACCCTGACCTTGTAGCGCCTTTAAACCCAAGAGGGCACGGGGCTGCTACGATCCAAAGTTATTGATGTGTTTGATGGCTGCATTAGTGGGTTTCCCATATTGCTCAGCTGCGGCAGCCTTTAGCCCGGAAAGCTCTTCAGAGCGGGGTCTGTTTTCCTATAACTACCTCCTTGCACTTGTTGGGCCAAATCAGAGCAGTGATTGAGTCCCCCGCACCCTCCTGCCACTGCAGAGTAATAACATTTATCACACTTCTTGTTTAAGCCCTTTAGAGAATGACATTTCACAGTGTCATTTTGTTTCGCAGATTTCTCCCTCGAGAGTTTGAACTTTCTGGGTAGAATTCTCTCTTTCTTACGGCTTCCCCCTGTTCCTATTTTGTGTGTCTGGGAGAAGCGGCCCAAATAAGGCATAGCAAATGGAGCCAGGTCATGCTCCCGCGCGCCCGGCACCCCGAGATTCCTGGCTGCTGCTTCCTTGCTCGTCGTGAACAGGCCCAGATGACCTCACCTCCAGCCGCCCTTTCCACTTTATGAAGCAACGACTCACAGCAACACAGCTGGAAAAATTCCCGGATGACCCACGTTTTGCTCTTTTTATTATCCTTTAAGCAGTGTCTCGGTAATTGAAATCGAGAGTAGCAGAGCTTTGTGATCTTGTCACTTACCACTTTACTTATGTTTGACTTATTCATATGGTGTCTTTAAACCCCAGCGTGGCCAAAATCTACCTGCAGGACTTAAAGGATTCAAACCCAGAATATCCTCATTTATTCTAGGGCGAGGGGCTAAATAGGGGTCTTAGCACCCATACTTATTTGGGAGCCAGAAGGAGAAAATGAGCAGAACTCTGGAAGATTTTAGCAGGTAGCAGTAGGGAGAGCAGAGACATCTATGCTGAGATTTATGCTGCATGATACATTTTATTTATTTATGGGGACCTGGGTATCTGCTTTTTTTTCCCTCGCCAGTAATGTATCAGTGAGTTCATCCTGATTTAGTAGTGCATGGCCGACCCCCACTGCTAATTCCCCTTTATTTCATATATTTCTTTTACCTTAACTCATAAAGCGCCAGCGTTGCCACTTCCTTTATCATCCATCTGTATTTCACCGCGTGTCCCCTCTCGTTGATCTATAGCACGGGCCCTCCTCTCCCACCTCTTTGTCCTCTCCTCCCAGATTGCATTCCTCCGTATTGACATTTCAGTCATTTGATTTATCCCAACAGGTTCCCCGATGCCAACCGGATCATAATTCCCTTTCTGGGAGCATCGCTTCAAGACCTTCCTGCTTATTTCCCCTGGCTCCTTGTATTTGTGGATCGGTGCCTAAGAGATTTACTGTGATTTGTCTCCTCCTTCAGTTTTCTGTTCGCTGAGATCCAAACCACAGGTGGTGAGTTGGGAGGCCTAAGGGTATCTGGATTTGTGTGAGCCGGGAGCTGCTTCTGCTTGGCGGGGAGTGCTGGAAAGTTCCATCTTAAGCATCGCTGCAGAAAGCTCATCTCTGGGCTTGTTCCAAACAAAGGACATGCCCCTATGCATTCTGTGGGTGTCCCAAATTCCCCTGAGAACTTCTAGATGGGGAGAGCTGGGTTCCCGGTTTTCAAAGTGGATTATCTTTTAAAAAGAGGTGCAGATTTACACCTGGTGCGGTGGCACATGCCTGTAATCCTAGTACTTGGGAGGCTGAGACAGGAGGACTGCAGGTTTGAAGACAGCCTCAGCAAGAAGTGAAACTATCATCAACCTAGAAAGACCCTGTTTCAAAATAAAAATAAAATAGGGATGGGGGTGTAGCTCGGAGGTAGAATGCCCCTGGGTTCAATCCCCAGTACCACACACACACACACACACACACACACACACACACACACACACAAAGAGGTTCAGATGGCATTTTGGTTAGAAGAGAGTAGAATAATTCTTTTCTGGTGCTATTTATTATTTTTAATCAGTACTTTATTTGTGCGGTCTGACCACATACATACATGAGCAGACTCATAGAGAGACACAGGAGAAAGAAACAGAAAAAGAGCTCCCCTTCCTGAATTCTCATGATGTTGGCATTGAAACACGGAAGGCGACATTATGGCGAGACCTTCAGTTGTCCTGATTTGCATTAGTGACATCTATTTCTCATGTCAGACAAGAGAAAGCTGCAGAGATTTTCTTCAGTCCTTTCAGCTTTCCTTAAGCATGAGTTCTTGTGATTTCACATGGAGAGAGGTTCTGTGACTTATGTATGATGTAGTAGAAATTGGTTTTATTAGGAAAAGTAGCCTTCTAGCCTTGTCTTTAAATTGAGTGCAACCTAGGATCTTGCCTGTTATTTAAAACCGTATCACCATGAAAGGCCCTCGTAATTCTCTATTCTGTGATTCTACTCCATTAGGCCGGTGGAGCTGAGGTCTCTCAGGCCTGTTCTAGCTGGGGGTTAGGGGGTCAATCCTGGCTCACCCCAAGATGATGGATGGAAGATGTTCCTGCCGTGGTGGGGACGTCCACCAAGAAGCTGTCTTCTTGCCTCTTTCATTGCTGAGACACACCACCATCCCCCATCCATAGACTAGAAGAGGCCAGGGAGTCTCTCTGTACTGAAATCAAATGTAAAATGGCCTTCTCTGGCAGCTAGAGGGATTTAAGTAGCTCCGAGGAAGAATTTCCTGACTCTGAGGATGTTAAATTGCTCGAATGGTTGTATAATCACATTCTCAACAGCCCTTTAAAAAATATTTTAATTTCCTTCGGACACTTGAGGGCGAACTGAGAACCCTTTGACTTCTCAGGGCCAATTCGGCTCCCTAGCAGGGAAGACGACACCAGGTAACACCAGTTTGTATTCTCTGGTAATGACACACGGATTTCTGCCTGATATGAATGTTCTACCGATTAAAATGTCCCTGGAATCCTGTGAAGTGAGGCCAAGCTTATAGGGAGGATGACTGATAAATAATAGCAAAGCAGGGACCAAAGATAGCAAGAGGAAAAAAAGCACGAGAAAGAAACCTAACGAAGAATATGGAGCATCAGAGATAATAAAAGCCAAATTAATTTACTTTATTTTAAAATCCATTTCTGAAAAAGAATAAGAATTATGAAAAAGAAAAAAAAGAAGCTGTAGTATAAACAGCTCATCTTTTAATGAGTCACCATGATGTCTCTTTTTGAGGGGACAAAGGAGAAAAATAGTATTAATATCAGCTTTCAAGATATCAGTAGATAAAGTCACTAGGGTAATATAATTTTTATGTCCAAAAGGTCTGTATTACTATCTAGCACTTTCATCCAGGGATGAAAATAATGTATTTAGCCAGGTGTGGTAGTGCACGCCCATAATCCCAGTACTTGGGAGGCTGAAACAGGAGGATCAGAAGTTCAAGACCAGCCTCAGCAATTTAGCAAGACCCTATTTCAGAATAAAAAAGCTCCCTAAAACCAGAAAAGAGCTGGCGATGTAGCTCAGAGGTAGAATGCTCCTGGGTTCAATCCCCAGCACCAAAAAAAGATATAATAATAATAAATACATATTTATTATTTCCATTTTATTTATATATATCATTTTATATATATTTATTTTATTTATATATATTTATTATTTCCATTTAATTTATATATATCATTTTATATATATTTATATATATATATATATATATGTATATATATATTCATATACCTACTGGAATTACCAACAAATAAAAGAATATTTGACACCTATCTCCCACATTTGGGAGGAATCATTTTTATGTCCAACCAGTTCTTACCAATTGAATTTACAAAGAATAGTGAAAAATTTAATTATGCTATTACAATAGTATGTACTCTCTGAAATTAGGGACAGGCTACAGGCGTTGACCAAGATGCACAGGCTGATGGCTTTGGCAAGAATGGAAGACATGATTTAAAATAAATCAGACTTCCACGTGTTGAGCTAAGGCTTCTCTTCAAAACAGCTTTTCATGGATTTTTTTTTCAAAGTCGAGAGAAAATTACTGATTTACCATTTATATAAGGGGCATAATTTATCTGCAGTGATTAAAACGATCAAGTGTGCGGTGACAGCCCTTTATATTCCAGGTAAATGCTTCCTTTGTGCTCTTCAGACAAGAATTTCTGACACGTCGTGGGAAACGCTGAAGAAGTCAGACCTTAGGGTGCGTTTCTATCTAGGAGGTGGCTTGCGATGGATGAATGGCAAACCATAATAAATTATTTATCACATAATAAGTGTGATAATTGTTCTTATTTATCATCAGTATGACTTGCCTTGTTCTCCTGTCCTGCTTTCAATCAAACCTTCCCCAAAGATTTGCTGGTGAAAATATACAGCCAAAAGGTCATTCCAACAATTTTTACTCATAATGGCGCACTGATTATCTCCTAATTGAAAAATGTAAACTAAGGTCTCTGTGAGTAATGTGAGTGACCCTTGCATTTCTAACACAACGAGGAGAGAGTCTCTCTGTACCTCATGCATCCTGCCACAGGGAACAGTGCATTTTCAGTAATTTTGATGGCCTCCTAAATTAATTGGAAATAACTTTTTTGTTTTTCACTGAGGAGGGGAAAAAGAACCCCATATGCTCAAATTTGCTGAAAAAGTAGAGCTGTAAAATACCATTCACCATCTACTGTCCTGCTGGCAGCTAATCCATTGACTCTTAATTGTAATTATCCGCCCGGTCTGGGTCTGAGAGGAATACTGATTACCGCTACGTGCGTTTCCATGGGCAAGACCATGTATTGAGCCTGTTGCAATGTTTCAAGTGGATTTATTTCTAACGGCAGCTGTAATGGATCATTGGTCATGGGCTATTTCTGGAGTTGGGGCAATGGGAGAAAATAATTCCAACTTGTTTGTGCAGGATTCCTTAAAAGGTTGCCAGGATTGTGAAGGGGGACTGATACACACGTAAGCACCCACATTCTTGTGTCCTAGGTGTCTGTGGTCCAGATGGTCTTGGGTTATTTTCTTATGGTTTCCTTTCCCACCCAGAAGTCCATACTCAGCTGTACAGCCATTTAAGTATTTCCCAAGCATCCTTAAGAGTTGTGCTACTCTTTGGATATGAAACATTCTCCAAAGAAAGGCCTATGTATCAAAGGCTTGGGCCCCAAGGCAGTGATATTGGGAGGTGTTAGAACCTTTAAGAGGTGGGGCCTAATGGGAGGTCTCTAGGCCATTGGAGGTATGTCCTTGAAGGAGATTGTGGGATCCTGATATCCTTTCTCTTCTCTTTGCTCCCTGGCTGGCCATGAGGTGAGTGGCTGTACTCTGCCATGTGCTCCCGCCACACTGTGCTGCCTTGTTGCAGGCTCAAAGAAACAGGGCCAATCCATCACAGACTGAAGCCTCCAAAACTGTGAGCCCCCAACCCTTTTCTCTTTATAAGTAAGTATCTCGGGTATTTTGTTATAGTGATTGAAAGCTGACTAATACAAGAAAAGAAGTCTACATAGCTCTCCGTGTCTCTTTCCTCCATCCTTCTCTACCCATCCTTTCTTCTACCTCTCTCACCCGCTTTCTGGGCCTCCTGAGTTCATATTCTAGTGTTCTATTTCCCACTTTGTACATCTTATGACTTAGCTCACAGCTTCTTTTGAGCACACTGCTCCCAGGTGGCCTGTGAACTACTATGTGGCATTCACCTCACCTACCCTGCCCTGTTCCTTCCAGGTCTGTCTGCTTCTCCTTTGTGATCAGGGGATTTTTTTATGCATCTGGTTGGATTACCCCCTTTCCAAGTTCCTCAGCCCTCTTCTCAGCCCCATTCTACAGGGCTCTTACTGATGTCCTAGGGCACGACCTCTTAGACCCACCTGTTCTGTTTTTGTTATCTTGGGTGCAGGTTCCTTTGCCTCTGGCCACATTCTTGCATCTCTGCAGGGCTCTGTTTAGACCCTTTGCATCCTTTCCCTTCTTCCCCTCCTGCCTTCATCCTTGCACACTGTTTACCTTCCTCCTTTCTAATATTCTACAGGGGAGAGCTAGATTCACTTCCCCTCAACTCAGTTAGTGTAAGAGCCTTGATCCTTCTGCTTTACCCCATAGCAGAGGTTAGAATTATCACAGTCAAGCTCTGAAGTAGAGGCCCCTTTCTGAATTTCCATAGCCTGGTCAGTGGGCCTGTTTTCCAAAGCTCTTGATGGTTTTCTCCATCACTTTGTCTTCACCGAGAAGTTGGCTTGCTCCTACTAGGAAATGGAAGTGTTCAGTTATCTTGGTAGTTGTAGTATATTCTCAAAGAGCACCACATAGCTCTTTCTTTGAAAGCTCTTTTGGTCCTGGTATCGATTGAGATTGAATGACTCTAACCCTGTGTACAAGGCAAGAAGTCCCTCTAGTGATGATGATCAAACGTTTTGAACTTCCAAATTAGGACACAAATGAACCGTAAGACAGAACATTTGAAAACTCTGGGATGTGTATTAGCTATCTGTTATCATATAACCAATTACCCTGAATGTGGCTTAAAAATGACAAATGTTGATTTACTCACTGTATTGGGGGGTCAGGGATTTGGGAGTCTTTTTGGGTGGTACTGACTCGGGTCTCTCTGGGTTTGCAGGCATCATGTGGGCTGGGGATGCAGTTGTCTGAAGACTTGACTTGGTGCGTCCAAGAGGACTCAGTGATGTGAGTTAGGCAGGAGGACTCTGTCCATCACCATACGCCTCTCTCCAGAGGGCTGTGTGCTTGGTCTCAAAATATGGCAGCTGGCTTTTCCCAGGTCAAGCAATCCAAAACAGCAAGGTAGAAGTGGTAATGTCTTTCGTGACCTAGACATGGCAGTCACGATCCATCACGTGCAACATATTCTAATCGTTACATGAGTTAGCTCTACTTTCCATGGGAGGGAACAACCCAAGGACAGGGGTAGCAGAAGGCAGAGACCATCCAGGAAGCTGGCTCCCATAAATACGTAGACTCCTTTATTCTGCACCATCCTACCTGCCTTATCTTTCCAACTAGCTTAGAAGGTGGTGAGTGGAGAGGACTGCGTCTTGTTCAGCTCAACTCGAAGTGCTATAAGTTCAGCTTCTATTCTTATAGCACTTGAATCAAAAACAAAGGACTCCCAAGAGCCTTCACAATTAAAAAAACCTGAAAGTTTAATTCAGTCCCTCTTTTATTCTCTCTCTATGTGTATTTCCAAGAGTACTAGTCTCAGGAAGTGCTCTACCCAAATTTATTTTGTATTCGAACTCAGAGATTCACAATTTTTATGGCACCATTGGTGGCTCTGAGAATTCTTGAAGTAGAGGTACTTTCTTCACTTGATTTAACATAGCATTTCTCAAACTTATTTATCCATGATTTTTATTTTATTTTGCTGAATCTCATAATATCCTCCAAACCTAGTGCTCTTTATTTTTTATTTTTATTTTTTGTGGTACTAGGGTTTGAACCCAGGGGCATTCTACCTCTGAGCCACACCCCCAGTTATACCCCTATTTTTTAAAATTTTGAAACAGGATCTCACTAAGTTGCAGAGGGTTTCACTAAGTTCCTGAGGCTGGCCGTGAAGCTGCAATCCTCCTATCTCAGCCTCCTAAGTACTGGGATTACAAGTGTGCACCACCATGCCCAGGTAGTGCTCTTAAAATAAATTTATATTCTGATACTGGGGATTGAACCCAGGGACATTCTACCTCTGATCCATACCTTCAGCCCTTTTTTATTTTTTATGTAGAAAGAGGGTCTTGCTAAGTTGCTAAGGCTGGCTTTGAACCTGCAATCCTCCTGTTTCAGCCTCCCAAATTTTGGGATTACAGGCTCGCACCACCACAACTGGCCCTAATACTCTTTAAAATAGACATTCTGAAACACTGGTCTAGATAGTTAGATGTCCCTAACCAATATTATTCCAAAACAGGCTTGAGATGGTTGTGAAATTAAAAACAGCACATTGAACCTACCTGGGACTATCAGGTTGCCACTCACTATACTGAAGTCCCTGAAGGGCAGTCTTACAACCACAACACCTAACTCAGAATCTGGAACTGTTTGTTGGCTGGGAATCCTCAACCGACCATCCCCTTTACTGTGCTCTGAGAGCATGCGGTTGGATGCTTCTCTACCCTGTATGAAATCTCTCTTGGAAACTAGCCCTCGAAGTCTTTCAAAGAGCATTAACCTTCTTGCCCCAGAAAGAGGAAATTTTCTGCACCTCCATATAAACTCTGAGAAGCATTGCCCTGCTGAGATTAAGCATCTCTTAGCCGGTGTATTTTATGGCTGAATTGTTTGTCTTGGTATGTAAGCCTCTCGGGCATAACCATTTCTTCTTATGAGTCCGGTCGAGCACTCAGCGTACTGTCAGCACTCAGCCCCAAATAAATCATCATAATAATAGTCATAAACATAAATCAAGGGAGCACAATTCAACTTATTTATAGCTTTACAGGAGAGGCACAATAGAAAAAGTGCGGTTATTTTCCATCATATTATCCTATATCATTTCCAAGCAAAATGTCATATTGTCCACTAGTGTGTAACCAGGTAATAAAGGATTCTGGTGTAACCTGCAAATTCTGCAGGGCCAGAGTGGAAGATGTGTGGCCAGAAGCTCATGGGTCCCAAGTTTCTATAATTAAAAATCAGAATTAGGGATTATTAGGATAATATTTAACATGTAATTATCTTGCCATTTTATTTTAATTTAATTTTTTGTGGTACTGGGGATTGAACCCAGGGGCTTTCTACCTCTGAGCTACACAACCAGCCCTATTTTTTCTTTTTTTTTGCGGTACCGGGGATTGAACCCAGGGGCGTTCTACCTCCGCGCTACACCCCCGGCCCTATTTTTTATACTTTATTTTGAAACCGGGTCTCACGAAGTTGCGGAGGGCCTCACTAAGTAGAGAGAAAGAGAGAGAGAGAAAGACAGGGAGAGAGTGAGAGAGAGCTGAGGCTGGCCGCGAACCCGGATCCTCCGGTCTCCGCCTCTCAAAGTACTGGGATTACAAGCGTGCGCCACCACGCCCGGCCTATTTTTTCTTCTTTATTTTGAAACAGGGTCTCACTAAATTGCGGAGGGCCTCACTAAGTAGCTGAGGCTGGCCGTGAACCTGCGATCCTCCTGTCTCAGCCTCCCAAGTACTGGGATTACAACCGTGAGCCACCATGCCTGGTTTATCTTGAAAATTTAAAAAGGAAAAGTAAATAAATTATGTAGCAATGTTTAGTCACAAAAATCTACTAATTCTGCTCATTTCTTTTGAGGTCCGCTCGCTGATTTCCAAGGTGAAATCTTAAAGCTTAATAAAGACCTTTGCCCAGTGTTTAATCTGACGGATAATAGTGGATTAGTGAGCAAGCTACCCCTCCCAGGTAGCATGCTTTTATGTATGGAGTGCTTTTCCCACTCTCAAATCTGGGACCCTTTTTTTTAAGACAATAAATATTTATTCAGCAGTCTAAAAAATTAGTTAAAATTTACTTTAAAATACAAACAGTGATAAAATACTTTTGCAAATTCTAAAGGTGTTAACAGTTGAACCAGATGAAATTCTGAGACCCAGCACTGTCACACTATGTTAAGGGGATGTAAAATATAAGAAAAATACAACAATGAAGGTGGGAAATTGGCTGTAGAGAGGAAGTAGCTTTTCCAATAAACAGGCGTGTATCCGTCAGCATTTGTGCAGCCATAATCTAAATATCTGACCACATAACTTAGAGGAAAGAGATTTATTTTCTTACAGTTTCAGGCTCAGTCCATGAGAGGCCGGGGACCGCGGATCTCAGCATGGTGGCGTGAGGCGGAGGGATAGCACATGGGCTGTGCTCCTCGAATCATAGAGGCCAGAAGCAAGAGAGAGCAGGGAGAGGAGGAACCATTTATATAATCCCCAAGGCCACACCCCCAGGGACCACCTCCTCCAGCCACACCCTACTGGCCTCCTAGTTATCACCCAGGTAAATCCATTACAATGGATTTATCCACTTCTGGGATTACAACTCTGATGACTCAATTATGTCAACCCTGAATATTAATAAATGAGCTCTTTAGGGGACATTTTATATATAACAAGGTGATTCACAGAAAAATACCAAAGATCTATAGTTTATCATAGCAGTAACTTAAGTTTAAGGGAAAGATTCCAACAGCTGACTGCATATGTGTACTGTAAGTGTGTATATTTATTTGTTCACTTGCTAATTAATTATTTTTAGTTTTTATTGGTGCATTGTAATCATGCACCATAATGAAGTTCAGAGTGATAGAGACATATATGCACATAGCACTTGGCAAGCTTCTCCCTGGCTCCCACCCCACTCCCTCCCCTCCCTGTGAATGATATTAAGGTTGGCATTGATAATTCTGTGTATGTATATTGTTACCATTGAAGTGTTTCCTTCATCAAATCTCCCTCCCTTAGGCCTCCTCCATCACTCCACTAGGGGTTCTCCTCCTTTGTTCCGGGTCCCCTTTATATCCCAATTTCTCTCTAGCTTCCACATATGAGGGAAAACATCTGACTCTTCATTTTTTTTGTGACTGACTAATTTCACTTAGCATAATATTCTCTAGTTCCATCCATTTTCCTGCAAATTATGTAATTTTGTTCTTTTTTATGGCTGAGTAGAATTCCATTGTGTGTATATCCCATGATTTTGTAACTCATTCATCTGCTAATGGATACCTACGCTGGTCCTATGACCTGACTATTGTGAATTATGCTGCAATAAACATAGATATGCATGCATTACTACAATAGTCTGGCTTCAATCCCTTTGGGTAGATACCCAGGAGTGGTATAGCTGGGTCATATGGTAGTTCCACACATATAGTAGTTCTTCACACTGATCTCCAAAGTGGCTGCACTAATTTGCAATTCCACCAACAATGTGTCAGAGTTCCTATTTCTCCACATCCTCGCCAGCATTTATTATTGTTTGTATTTTTGATGATTGCCATTCTAATTGGGGTTAGGTGAAATCTCAGCGTAGTTTTGATTTGCATCTCTCCGATTACTAATTATTTCGAACATTCTTTCATGTATTTATGAGCCATTTGTATTTCCTTTTTTATGAAGTGTCTATTTAGTTCACTTGTCCATTTTTTGATTGGGTTATTTGGTTTTTATACTGTTAAATTTCTTAAGTTCTTTGTATATTCTAGATATTAGTCCTGTATTGGAAGAGTAGCTGGCAAAGGTCTCCCATTCTGTTGCTCTCTCTTAAGGTTCTTGATGGTTTCTTTTGCTGCACAGAAGCTTTTTAATTTAATGCAATCACACATATTAATTCTTGTTTTAATTTCTTGTACCTTAGGGGTTTTACTGAGGAAGTTTCTACCTGTGCCCATATGTTGGAGTGATGGTCCTATGCCCTCTTCTAGTAATTACAGTCTCTGGTCTAATTTCCAGGTCTTTGATTCATCTTGAGTTGACTCTTGTACAGGGTGAGGAGATGGGGTTTAATTCCATTACTCAACAAATGGTTAACCAGTTTTGCCGACACAATTTGTTAAAAAGGCTATCTTTTCTCCAGTGTATGTTTTTGGCATCTTTGTCAAAAATCAATTGGCTGTAAGTGTGTGTATTTGGTTCTGAATAGTCCATTCTGTTCCATTGGTCTATGTGTTTGGTTTTGTGCCAATACCATGCTTTTTTATTACTATAGCTCTGTAGTATAGTTTGAAGTCAGGTATTGTGATGCCTCCTGCATGGTTCTTATTGCTGAGAGCTGTTTTGGCTATTCTGGGTCTTTTGTTATTCCATATGAATTTAAGACTGATTTTTTTGGTTCTGTGAAGAAAGACCATGGGATTTTAGTAGGGATTGCATTGAATCTGTAGATGACTTTTGGTAGAATGGCCACTTTGATGATATTTGTTCTGACTATCTAAGAGCATGGAAGATCTTTCCATATTCTAATATCTTCAATTTCTTTTTTCAGTGTTTTATAGATTTCATTGTAGAGGTCTTTTACCTCCTTGGTTAGGTTTATTCCTAGGTATTTTATTGTTTTGGGGGCTATTGTGAATGGGATTGTTTTCTGGATTTCTGTCTCAGTGGATTCGTGGTTGGTGTATAGAAAAGCTACTGATTTTTTTTATTGATTTTGTTTCCTGCTACTTTGCTGAATTTGTTTATCAGCTCCAAAAGCTTTTGGTTGAATTTTTAGGCTCTTCTAAGTATAGTATCATGTCATTTGTGGACAGAGATAATTTCAGTTCTTCTTTTCCTATATTTCTTCTGATTTCTTTCTCTTGCCTATTGCTCTGGCTGAAGTACCTGGTACTATATCAAAAAGAAGTGATGATAGTAAGAATTCTTGTCTTGTTCCTAATTTTCAAGGAAATTCTTGTAGCTTTTCTCCATTCAGTAAGATATTGGCTTTTAGCTTGTTGTAAGTTGATTTCATAATGTTGTAGAACATTCCTTCTATTCTGATTTTCTGCAGTTTTTTTTTTTTTTTGCGGTACTGGGGATTGAACCTGGGGGCATTCTACCTCCAGGCTACACCCCCAGTCCTATTTTTTATTCTTTATTTTGAAACAGGGTCTCACAAAGTTGCAGAGGGCCTCACTAAGTAGCCGAGGCTGGCCGTGAACCCAGATCCTCCTGTCTCAGCCTCCCAAGTACTGGGATTACAAGTGTGCACCACCACACCTGGCTTGTAGTTTTTTTTTAAACAAGAATGGGTGTTGGACTAGTTAAATGCTTTTTCAGCATCTGTTGATAAGATCTTGTGATATTTGTTCTTAGTTCTGCTTATGTTGTGAATTACATTTACGGATGTAAGAATATTGAACCAGCCTTGCATCCCTGAAATGAAACCAACTTGGTTGTGGTGTATAATTTTCTTGATATGATTTTGAATGCACGTTGCTAGTACTTTTAGTTTTGTATTTAAATTCACCAATGATATCGGTCTGTAATTTTCTTTTCTTGAGCTGTCTTTATTCAGTTTTGGTATTAAGGTGATACTGGTTTCATAAAATGAGTTTGGGAGAATTGCATCCCATTCCATTTCATGGAATAGTTTGAGAAGCATTGGGCTTAAATCTCCTACAAAGGTTTTATACAATTCAGATGGGAATCCATCTGGACCTGGGCTTTCTTTGATGGAAGACTCTTTATTCCTGTTTCAATCTCTTTGCTTGCTATTGGTCAGTTTAAGTTGTCTATATGCTCTTGGTTCAATTTAGGTAGGTTGTATGTGTCTAGAAATTTGCCAATTTCTTCTAGGTTTTCCAGTTTATTGGAGTATAACTTTTCAAAATTGTTTCTGATGATGCTTTAGGTTTTCATGTTGTCTGTGGTGATATCTCCTTTTTCATTTCTTATTTTTGTAATTTGGGTTGATTCTTTCTTTTGGTTAGGTTGGCTAAGGGTTTATCAATCTTGTTTCTCTTTTCAAAAAACCAGCTCTTTGTTTTGCTGATCTTTTGTATTTTTTCTTTATTTAATTGATTTCTGCTCTGATTTTAATGACTTCCTGTCTTCTACTAGCTTTGGGATTAGTCTGTTCCTGTTTTAAGGGCATTGAGGTATATCATCAGGTTGTTTATTTTGTGACTTTCTGTTTTTCTTATGCAGGCACCCAGTGCTATGAACTTTCCTCTTAATACTGCCTTCAAAGTGTCCCAAAGATTTTGGTATATTGTATCTTTATTTTTGTTTGATTCTAGGAATTTTTATTTCTCCCCTTATTTCATCTATGATCCAGTCCTCATTCAGAAATGTAATATTCAATTTCCATGTATTTCTGTAATTTCTCTAGGTTTTCCTATTGTTGATTTTTACTTTCATTCCATTATGGTCTGAAAAGATGCAGGGAATTATATTACTTTTTTTTTTTAATCAACTAATGCTTGCTTTGTGGCCTAGAATATGGTCTATTTTGGAGAAGCTTCCATGAGTGACTGAAAAGAATATATATTCAGCTATTGTGGGTGAAATATTCTGTATATTTCTAATAGGTCCATTTGGTTTATAATGTTTTTTAGGTCTAAGGTATTTTTACTGATATTTTGTCTGGGAGATTGATCTAGTGGTATGAGAGGTGTGTTAATGTCTCCCAATATTACTGTGTCAGGATCTGTCTGAGACTTAATGTTACAAAGAGTTTGTTTTATAAAAGTGATTGGACCCATATTTGGAGCATAATTGTGTGCTATTGTTATATCTTCTTGTTGGATTGTTCCTTATTTATTTATTTTTTTTTGTAGTACCAGGGGTTGAACCCAGGGGTGTTCTACCTCTGAGCTACACCCCCAGCCCTATATTTTATACTTTATTTTGAAACTGGGTCTCACGAAGTTGCAGAGGGCCTCACTAACTAGCTGAGGCTGGCCGTGAACCTGGATCCTCCAGTCTCCGCCTCCCAAGTAATAGGATTACAAGCGTGTGCCACCACACCTGGCTGGATTGTTCCTTTTATCAGTAAGAGATGACCTGATTTGTCTTTTATAAGTTTTGGCTTGAGGTCTACTTTGTTTGAAATGAGAGTTGCTATCACTGCTTGCTTCTGGGTTCCATTTGCATGGAATATCTTTTTCCAACCCTTCACCTTTAGTCTGTGAATATATTTGCCTGTAAAGTATGTTTCTTGCAAACATCATATAGATGGGTCATATTCTTTAATCCATTTTCCCCATCTATATTTTTTAATTGGGGACTTGAGACCATTGACATTCAATGTTATTGAGAGATGATTTTTATTTCCTGTCATTTGAGTTGTATTTTCTGTTTGATATAGTGTTAATTCTTCTTTGCTTAGTTTTTCATTTGATGGAATTCATCCCTTCTCTGGTTCTGGAGTTTATTTTTATTTCTTTTTTTATGTTTTATTTGTTTGAGTATTTTCTCTATTGTTGGTTTGGAGGACATAAATTCTTTTAGTTTCTGTTTGTCTTGGAAGATTTTTATTTCTCTGTCAGTTTTGAAAGACATCTTTGCTGGATAAAGTAGTCTTGGTTGGAAGTTTTTTTCTCTCAGAGTTTGGAGTACGTTGTTCCGGGCCCTCCTAGCTTCATGACTTGGTTTGAGATGTCTGGAGTGACTCTTATTGTTTTACCTCTGAATATCACCTGGCTTTTGCCCTCAATGCATTTAAGATTCTCTCCTTGACCTCTATGTTAGTCATTTTGATTATTATGTGATGTAAAGATGTTCTTCTCTGATCTTGTTTAATTGAGGTTCTGAAACTCTCCTATATGTGTGTGTCCAACTCATTTTCTGTATTTGGGAATTTCTGATATTATTTCTCTGAAGAAATTTTTAATTCCCTAGTTTTGTGCTTCTATACCCTCCTGTATGCCTATTATTCTAAAGTTTGCTTGTTTAAAATTATCTCAAATCTCTTGGATGCTTTGGTCATATTGTCTAATTGTCTTTTCTATATTGCTGACTGCATGTTATTTTTGAATGAGCGGTCTTCTAAGAGTGAGACTCTGTTTAACATGCAGTCTAGTATGCCAGTGATGGTTTCTATTAAAGTTTTTATTTCATTTATTGCATCCTTCATTTCTTTCAGAGCCTCTTTTTGATTTACATTCAGGATATCAGTATCTTTACTGATATGTTCCTTCATTTCTATAGACATTCTCTAATCTAATTTCTGAAGTCTTTGATCATATCTATAATTGATATTCCAAATTCTCCCTGCATTCTTTGCACCTCTGAATTGGTGATTTCTGTTGTTGTGAAGTTGTGGGAGCTCATTGTTTCCTTGCTAGTCTTCTTTCTCAGTTTCTGCCATTCAGCCACGATTGTGGTCTTGGTCCACCAACCAACCTGTTACCATGCTA
This sequence comes from Glis glis, assembly GCA_004027185.1. Lineage (NCBI taxonomy): Eukaryota > Metazoa > Chordata > Mammalia > Rodentia > Gliridae > Glis > Glis glis. Next base: position 53,498 of record PVJS01001158.1, on the reverse strand, counting down.
ATAGGGTTCAGGCTCAGCGGTACAGGTAATTACGACTTTCCATTCAGTGTTTGTCACCCTGAGAGACCACTGCTGTCTGCCCTGCATGTCTCTAACCCTCTGTGGGAGAAGCTTCTCTGCCTGCCAGTGGGACCATGTTAGTGTCCAAAGGCCCACCCAGGCCTAGTGGTAGGAGTGTTTGTAATTTCCCAAATTCAAGCTGCCAACATGTCCAACTTTTTTTTGTGGTACTGGGGATTGAACCCAGGGGCATTCTACCTCCAAGCTACACCCCAAGTCCTATTTTTTATTCTTGATTTTGAAACAGGCTCTCACTAAGTTGCGCAGGGCCTCACTAAGTAGCTGAGGCTGGCTGCGAACCCGGATCCTCCTGTCTCAGCCTCCCAAGTACTGGGATTACAACGTGTGCCACCACACCCGGCTTCAATATGTCCAACTTTAACATCCTAGGATCTGCAGGGATCTTCTGAAAACTCCCAGACCCTGCGGGTTCAGTAGTTTCCATGGAGATGATCCAACTCCACAGCCAGGCAGGTTCCCTCTGAGACACTGTAAACTCACTATCGCAATGAGGTATATCTGAGCCTCTCAAGATTCTATAGGAAGCTGGGTGTGGTGGTGAATGTCTGTAAGTCCCCCCCCCAAAAAAAAAAGGTTCTTAGAAAGAGTGTTTCCTCCTGATTCTGATTCTAATAACTTCTGCCCCGCTGGATAGCCTGGCTGGGCGATCTGGATGTTCGTGGGTGAGCCCCTCTTCTAGCCTGCATTACTCAGAGCTAGTGAGGCACACTCCCTACAAGTGCCCCAGCATCTTATTATCCTAGGACACTCTTAAAAGTTGGGCCTGTCTTTCCGTATCACTCAATATCAAACTTTAATAGTCACCTCCCCTTTTTTTGTGGCACTGGGGATTGAATGCAGGAATGTTCTACTTCTGAGCTTCATCACAGCCCTTTGTTAACTTTTTGTTTTGAAACAGAGCCTTGCTAGGTTGCTGAGAGTCTTGCTACTTTGCTGAGCCTGTCCTCCAACCTGTGATCCTCCTATCTCAACCTCCCAAGTATTGGGATTATACATGTGCACCATGATGCCTGGCCCCTCTTTCTTTCTTTCTTTCTTTCTTTCTTTCTTTCTTTCTTTCTTCCTTCCTTCCTTCCTTCCTTCCTTCCTTCCTTCCTTCCTTTCATTTATTTTTTAATGTGAAGAATTTGGAAAACATACTCTCACCCATAAACCCATAAACACAAGGTTATACAAAAATAACCCCAAATATAGTTCCATTCATAACAAACCACTTAAACATTTTTCCAAGTTTTGGTGTAAAATATTGTTAATGATTTATTTATTTATTTTATTTATTTATTTATCAGTGAGGGTGAGCTTATTTTCAAATTCTTTTTTTGGCTATTTGTATTTCTTCTTCAGTGAATTGTTTTTTAATATCTTTGGCTTATTTCTTATTGGAGTGTCTTTTCCTTATTAATTTTAAGGGGTTCATATGTTCTATTTATAAAAATTTTTTTCTTATTTGTTTCAAATATCTTTCACAGTTTGGTTCTTGACTTTGAACTTTGTTTAGGTATCTTTTGTTGAAAAGTAGTTTACAATTTTCAGGTAATCAAATTTATTTTTTCTTTTGTTTAAATTCTTTTTCTTAATTTTGGAAAAACAAATTTAGTTTTTATATTTCCTCCAGTTGCAATAAGACAGCAGTAAAATTGGATCTTAGCTTGATCAGATGTGAAATCAATGTAGAGTTGAAACTCAGTTGGTCAATTACTGGTCCTAATGGACTTAACCAATGGAGAATCATAGCAAATATCTTCTCTTGTAACCCATCTTAACAAAGTGAAGGTGGGATTTTCTTTATTTATTTAGCAGTTGGGTTCCCCTCCTTTGATTTCTCAACATCATGTAATTTGGCAATCTCAATTGAATGGCTTTCTCAGCCTGTCAATATACCTTAGCAGCAGTTGTGAAATGAAACAGGAGAAAGCTGTGTTCACCGAGATGTGCTCCAAATGCAATGGACATGGATTTCAGAACTGGAGTCAACATGGTTATGTCACACGAAAAAGTCTTTCCCTATTTTTCTGCTTCCTGTACACCTGCCCTTTCTATTTTTCCAGTAGATTTCCTACCCTCCCCAATCTTTTATACTGTTTACCTTTGTTTACTTCATTAGCATGTGTTCCAAGAAAGATATTAACCAGTGAGGCAATTAGAAATCTGACAAAGTCTAAAGTATCTGCTGCCTGCGATGGACATGTGGGGTATGAATCCTAGTGAGATAGAGCCCCCCCAAGTGCAGCCATGCCAGGGGACAGCCTCCAGATTTGTCACACAGTCTAACTGAACATGTATTGGGTGGTGATGAACTCTCACTTTGATAGTTTTGGACTTTTTTGGATCTCAGATTGATAGGGTGACAATGAAAATATCTTTTTGGAGGAAAATTAAATATAATTATACGACTGATATCACATAGGATATTCTTAATTAATGAAGGGTTTCCATAGGCCTTATATGGTTTTGTCTTCACAACAAACCTGACAGGCATTATTTTTTTAATCATAGCCCTCTTGAGATGTAACTTACATATCATCCAAGTCACCCGTTTTAAGTGTTCAGTTCAGTGGGATCTTAGTCTGCTTGGTCTGCTAGAACAAAGTACCTTGGACTAGCAGCAGACATTCACTTCTTGCAGTTCTGGGGGTGGGAAGTCCAAGATCAGGATGCTGGTACATTTGGTTCTTGGTGAGCATCTGCTTCCTGGCTTGCAGATGGCAGACTTCTTGCTGTAACCTCACAGGGCAGAAAGAGAGTGATCTCTAGTCTCTTTTATTTTCTTCTAAGGACAGTGATCCCATTATGGGGGCCCCACCCTTATGACCTCATCTAAACCTAATTACCTCCCAAAAGTCCCACCTCCAAATACCATCGTATTGGGGTTAGGACTTCAACACAAGAATTTTGGGGGTCACAAATATTCAATCTATAACGAATGGATTCTAGTGTAGGCATGGAATTGTAAAACTATTACCACAGCCAATTTTTCGGCATTTTCATCATCCCTCTAGCAAACCCTGCCCCCATTGGCTGTCACTTTGTCACCTCTCCTATCCCACCTGTCTTGCCCTTAGCCTTGGGCAACTGTGAATTTCTGTCTCTATAGGTTTACTTGTTGTGATAGTTAATCTAGGTTGTCAACTTGACCTGATCATGACACACCCAAGATTATGTGATTTTGGGTGTGTAACAGCAGATTAAACAGAAAGCCCTGCCCTGAATGTAGGCAGCAGGATTCTGATAGGTGGGGACTTAGATAAAAGAGGTAGAAGCCCCGTAGGGTGCGTGCGACTCTTTCCGAGGAAAAACGCATCTGCTCTCGCCTGAGATTGTCGGCTGCCGGTTTCACCTTTCTCCGAAGAGCTTCTTGATCTTCTTGGCCTCCTGCTCTTGGAACTGAAACTCCACCATCGTTTCTCCGAAGAGCTTCCTGATCTTCACATCCTGGACTGGGACTGAATTAGTGGTTGCTCCGATCCTAAGACTCTAGCTCTTAGACCGTTCGACCAGCTACTGGTTCCTCTGACTCTCCACGTGCAATCAGAACCTGGGATTACATTGCTTCAAACTGTAAGCCCATCTGATAAATCCCTTTTTTCAAATATACTCATTCTGTGTATTCTGTTAATCTAGAGAACCCTGTCCAATACACTTGTTAATAAAATGGAACTATTCAATGAATGTGATTGGCTTCTTTTACTTAGTATGTTCTCAAGATTCATCTATATTATAGCACATATTAGTACTTTACCCATGCTGAATACTAAACCATTGTGTGATATACCACATTTTGTTTATTCATTTATCAGGTGATGGAAATTTGTGTTATCTCCACTCTGATCAGTATTGCAACCTTTATTCGGTAAATGCGAAAACAGTTATCAAAGAACTCCAGCGATCTATCAAAGAGCTCAAGGGATCAATCCATATAGCCAGTCGGTGGTAGAACTACAGACATTAAATCCAGTGCACACTCCATACTTTAAGAATATCTCTTTTCATATTCTTTCACTTTCTCCTTGTTTCCTCTTAACACTAAGGACACTCCAACATCTATGTTCAGAAATATTGCTTTAACTTGATTCTTCTGATGCTAAGACATTTTCCTTCAATTCCCCCCTCCCCCCCGCCCCTGGGTAGGGACTAAGCTCTTAGGCATCTTGAGCATAATGAGATTTACACATACCTAAAAAAAACCCAACACAGAAATTCTCCAAGCAAACAGACTTTAGAAACCCACTCACTATCATTGTGCTAACCTGTTAGTTTTTGATAGTTTGGTAGTTGATGACAGATAACAAATTCCTGGCTGACACGTTAGTTATGATTTGAAAGCACGGAGGAGTAAAATGTCTTGAAATCTCTCCTACTTCCAAATTTACCAGGACTTAAAGTGCTCTGTTTCCTTGTTCAATATGTTAAATGTGGAAGACTGTCTCAAGTGTAAAAACAAGCTTGATGGAAATGGTGAATAAAAAGTTTGCAATTCCATAACTCACTTTAAGATGATTTTGGATCTGGTGTTGAGGATAATTATAATGGAATTCTTGGAGTCAAAACGGGACAGCGCAACAGAAATCTCTCATATGTGGATGAAGACACCAATTAATTTAGAAGACTGCCCTTGGGGCTTACTGATCATCATGCTGTGCCAAATACATTATTAATGTTCTGATGAATTGGCCAAAACATTCAATATTCAGCAATTCATTACTTGAAACTAATGATTTCCATGATCTGGTTGTAAGGTGTTATGCCTTAGATATGGAATATCCCCCTGAAATCCCATATGTTAGGCAATGCCCCGTGTTCCTGGGTGAACGGAGTGGATTTTGAGGGCTGTCACCTCATCAGTGGAGTCATCATTTGATGGATTAATCATTTGGACTAGTGGGTGGTAATGATAGGCAGGTAGGGTGTGTCTGGAGGAAGAAGGTCACTGGGGGGCAGAGCCTGGGATTACATTTGTCCCTGGTCCCTCTCTCTTTCTTTTGCTTCCTGGTTGCCCTGAGATGAGCAGCTTTCCTCTGTCACACCCTGTCACCATGACGTTTCTCCCTTGGAGCTGGCCAACCTCTGAAGCCTTGAGCCAGAATAAACCTTTCTTCTTTTTTTTTTTTGTGGTACTGGGGATTGATCACAGGGGCATTCTACCTCTGGGCTACACCCCCAGCCCGCATTTTTATTCTTTATTTTTTTGAAACAGGGTCTCACTAAGTTGCGGGGGGCCTCACTAAGTAGCTGAGGCTGGCAGTGAACCTGGATCCTCCGGTCTCAGCCTCCCAAGTACTGAGATTATAAGCATGCGCCACCATGCCCAACTAAACCTTTCTTCTTCCAAGTTGTTCTTGTCAGGTATTTTGGTCACAATGACACAAAGCTAACACTTAGGTGTCATAGTCTGTTTTGTGCTGCTGTAACAGAATATTTGAGACTGGCTAGCCTATGAAGAACAGATATTGATTTCTCATAGTTCTGGAGGTGGGAAGTTCAAGATCAAGGCACTGGCAGGCTGGGGAGAGGGGAGACTCGTCCTCCAAGAGAGAACCTAGAATGTTCCTTTCTCCAGAATGTTCCTTTCTCTCTTCCTCACATGGCAGAAGAGTGGAAAAAAGAGAGAAAGAGAGAGAGAGAGAGAGAGAGAGAGAGAGAGAGAGGAGGGCGATGAGTTTACTCTTTTTTGACAGCATTAATCCCACTCTTGAGGTCATAGCGCTTATGGTCACCTCTCAAAGTCCCACCTCTTGATACTGTTATATAAAATGGCAATTAAGCCAGGCGTGGTGGCGCACGCTTGTAATCTCAGTACTTGGGAGGCTGAGACAGGAGGATCACAGGTTCGTGGCCAGCTTCAGCTACTTAGTGAGGCCCTCCGCAACTTAGTGAGACCCTGTTTCAAAATAAAAAATAAGAAATAGGGCTGGGGTGTAGCTTGGAGGTAGAATGCCCCTGGGTTCAGTCCCCAGTACTGCAAAAATAAATAAATAAATAAATAAAATGGCAATTAAATTTCAACATGAATTTGGAGGGGGCAGGCGTTCAATTCATAGCATAAGGTGAATAGCCAAAGCTGGATACACAGTTTTACATTTGGGAAGGACTTCGCATATCAGCTAACTTTCAAACCTCTTATTTTATAGCGGGGGAAACTGAGTCCTAAGAGTTAGGGTCTTATTTAAAGTCATAATGTGAAGGTCAGTCTCCTTATGCTTCATCTGACATGTGATAGTTGTTCCACTGTCCTTCAGACTTAGCAGGTGCCTCTGGCAGGACACATTCCTGACGTCCTTCTTCAAAGCTCCTGTGATTTCCCCAAATTTCCAAGGATATTATAATTATTTGTTATGTGAACTTGGCTGAATTTGAGCTTGACGATGGTGTGCTTCTCTGTGTATTCCCAGTGGTTGGCACAAGTCCAGGCACACAATGAATGCTCTATAAATATCTGTTCAATGAGTTTAGCCCATATTTCTTTGATACTCTAATGTTCTTTTGTGTTTTTTTTTCCCTCATGGGTCAGTCTAGAGGTTTTCTAAATCTATTTTTATTTTATTTTATTTTTGCAGTACTAGGGATTGAACCCAGGGGCATTCTACCTCTGAGCTACACCCCCAGCCCTATTTTTATTCTTTACTTTGAAACAGGGTCTCATAAGTTGCGAAGGGCCTCACTAAGTAGCTGAGGCTGGCCACGAACCTGTGATCCTCCTGTCTCAGCCTCCCAAGTCCTGGGATTACAAGGGTGCGCCACCACGCCCGGCTTAACTCTATTTTTTAACAATGGGACAGTTTCCTCCCCAGTAATATCTCATAGAATCTCCAATATAGCAGAGAGAGAAGAGAAGGGCTGTCTTGGTTGAAGTGGGATTCAGGAGGCCAGGAGCTGTACCTTTTGGTCTCCCTTTGGAGGGCATGGGAGCAGGGACATCTTGGAGGAGTGCCACGGCTTCAGGGATTACAGAGGAAAGTTCCCCATTTCAGACTCTTAAAGAGGACCGGAATTAAGGTCCTAAATAGGACTAGCTGTTGCATATTCATCAGTCCATGTCCTGCTTGAGAAAGGTAATTGTCTGTTAGCTACCATAAGAGCCGACATCCTGCAGGAGGCTGTGCACTCATTCAGTTCTCCCAACGATCACATGACAAACACCTGCTATGTATTAGGCTCTGTTTTAATAACCAAGGGCACAGAACGGTGAGCAAAACAGACCATAATATTTTCCGTCATGGAGCTCACATGTTGGTAGAGAATACAGATAAAAAGAAATGATATACTATGTTTGATGGTGGTAAGGGCTATGGAGAAAAATAAAGTAAAAAAGGTATAGGGTGTGTGCGAGTGTGCGTGCGCGCATGTGTGTGTGTGTGTGTGTGTGTGTGTAAGACCTCCTGAGAAAGTGACATATGCATACAGCCCTGAAAGAGGCAAGGGAACAAGCCATGGGCTATTTGGGAACAGTAAATTAAAATTGGATTTCTCTCTTCAATCTCCTTTGCATGAGATTCCTTACATTATAGGGAGCCACAGAATCCTGATCAAGGAAATGATTTGGTTGGATTTTCTTAGTTCAGATCTCATAAATAGGCAATAGATAGGACAGCACTTTTATTATGAATGATCTAAGAACAGCTTACCTGTTATCATGGAATGCAATTTTGTTTGGCCTGCTATGTTGACTCACATATAGGCTGATTTGAGATGCAAATGAATTTGCTCTCCATTTCCCTTTCTCTTTATTCCTGTGCAGAAGAGTTAAAAACCTCTTTTCTTAAGAGGTCTTTAGATATAGGCTAGAGTCTCATCTGGGGTAGTGGAAGATGGGTCTGGCCTGAAGGCAGATAAATCTCTCAAGTCTCATTACTGCCCAAAGAGTCTGCAATAGACCGAGCCTCTCCGGGTGATCTCAAATTCTCTCTATTAAGGAGAAAGTTCTTTGGCACTGTCATCCTTCCAGTTACCCTGAATCAGATGCCGGGAAAATACTGGGCATCACATACCTGAGAGGATGCAGGAGAACTGTTCTCCATCATTTAGACCATAAGCAGCATCATTAGAGCGATGCCGAAGGAAACGAGTCCTGAGAGGTTGCCGTGAGAGTCCTATGACCACATTTGCTGCAGACCCTATTTTCTGAAATGCCTCGCTAGTTTCTTTCAAGGGAGGTTGTTATCTCTTCTCTAAACAACGTGCTGTGTAGCCAAGTCACTTGTAGAGAGGGACGAGTTATGAGGCTTCCGAACCAGGCTGGGGATGGGAGGAACAGAATTGAGACCGAAGGCCTTTAAGTGCTGTTCGCAGGTTAGATTTTCCTTGGAGCCCAGTCCCAGCCCCATGTAGGATAGTGTTTCTATTTTATTTAATGACTGCCTGACACTGAAAAATGGTTGCTATATAGCTTTCTAGTGGGAGGCTGGGGAGGGAGAGTCAGAACAATAGTGCAGGGAGAGCCCAGAGTGGAGATGTCCTATCATTACCAAGTTCATACTCCTCAGTTGTTTTTACCTGTTTCAATGCACATCCTGTGGCTTCTCTGAGCACCAACCCTTGCTTTGCATGTGGCAAAGGCCTGGTCACTGTTTGAGTATTTTGGGGTTGTTGGTGAGTGGTCTTCGTGGGGGATGGGGTGGAGGAGACAGGGAAGAAACACGTTGGATACAGCATAAACATGACGTCGTACTTGTACAAATGCACCAGACTCATGCAACAGGTGAAGTCTTTTTATTTATTAAGATATTCCAGGTGAACTTTTAAAATAAAGGAACCTAAGAACAAATTATTTGGAGAGTTTCTTTCTAATTATTAAGATCCATTTTTTGGGGGGGGGGAGATACTGGAGATTAAACCCAGGGGGTGTTTTACCTTTGAGCTGCACTCCCAGCCCTTTTTACTTTTTATTTTGAAACAGGGTCTTGCTACGTTGCTGAGGCTGGCTTCGAACCTGCAATCTTCCTGTCTCAGCTTCCCAAGTACTGAGATTACAGGCTTGCGCCACCATGCCCAGCTCGTGAAGCTCTTTTATAAAATTGGAGTTTTATAGTGTAGAGTTCATGAAAACAGCCGATGGTGGTAGGACTCCTTGGTAGATGTCCCTCAAGTTTAGCTCAGGGATATGAAAAGCACCCAGCTTCAGAGACCAGCCAGGTCAGGGTTTGAATCTGAATCCAGCATTTGCAAGCTCTCTGGCTGCGGATAAATCACCACGCTTCTGCGTTTTTCCACTGATTCATGTGCAGGATTGGAGGTAATGATTCTTCCCACAGTGGATGGTTGTGACATAAAGTCTCTGGCACGTGATAGAGGCTCAACAAATGTTATTTCACCCCATCCTCTCTCCCTTCTCAGTGCATTAACACAGCAATTTAGGCTGAACTGAAAGAATCATCTTGGTGTCTCAGAGAAATTGGCCAGTTAAGGAGGAGAGGCCATCACTCAAATTGCCCGAGTTCTTCCTGTGGGCTTGGAGGGCTTGCCATAGGGCCCGAAGGCACCTGTGATCACTTCCCACCTCTGTCCCCCACCGTGGCCTCGAGGACTTCCCTGCGAGGGACCTGCTCATCTCTCTGTGCCTTAGGGCCTGTGTCACTTGGTAGCTCATCACATGTACCAATATGTCAACTTGGTTATATTGGATTCTAGTTTTCTTCTGAACGCCCAAATGTGCCCTTGTATGCTAATTTCCTTTCTATTTTGGAAAAAGCTTCAGGTAACCAGCTGTTTTATAGAAGCTGGCAAATAGGAGAAAAGAAAACTTTTTCCAAGGTTTATGGAGAAACTATATTTTCCCACAGACTAAATAAAAATGCTGTATTTTTATGGTGTTGGAGTCGACCACCTCTAAGGAACTCCAACAGGCTGTGGAGACTTGTCATAAAACACAGGAAACTGGCCCAGACATTACAAAACAACGTGGAATTTGTCTTTCTGACACTCTTTGAGGTCGAGATGGGGCTCCTTGATCCCTCCTGGTGGAGAAGATATGCCTGTTTACTGTTATGTCCCTGTACTGTTTCATTACATAAAGAAAGAATGTTTCCTGTGGAAGAATAGTTATTCAGTTAAGATATTGAAGTTTCTCTGTGTTCTCTTAAAGCATGCTTGCTCTCTTGTGGAGAATCTAAGGGGAGGCAGTGGATTTCAGCATTTGCCAAGTAATGGCTTTATGGATTTCTCGAGAAACCACCTTTGGCCATCAGCATAAAGCCTGCAACTCGCAACGCAGCATGTCTCTATGTGAAACATCTGAGAGTATTCTGCATTTGAAGTTCTCCATCAGGATCAATGGCGGCATGAGGATTTCATTATTTTTCAGGAGCAACAATGACCTGCTAGGGTGGGAACCAGATTGATACACTTCTAAGCATCTGTGTAGATGGCTGGAGACGAGGCCCGATTCCCTGCTCCCATAATACTCATTCCATTTGTGAGCAATGACTCAAACCGTTCTTGACCTTTCACTCCCAAATTATCACTGTTCTTCCAGTTACCTGGAAGTTTAAATGCTGACTTCAGCGGTGCCACCTACACTGTCCTATGGTTGTTCGAACTATTTGGGAGACTTCCCTTTGGAAACTGCCTTCAGGGGCAAAGCATTAGCCACCAAGAAAATAGTCGGCCGATACCAGAGACTTTCAAATCTAAGAGCGGTGGCAGCATTGATCTGTTTGAAAACCAACACTGCTTGAATATAGAAGTGGTAGTTTGTTTAAAAAGTCAGCCTCATTACTTTATGGTCACGGCTGACAAGGATGGAAAAGAATAATTATAATAATATCTTAAGCGCAGCTCCGGTCGACAGCTGGTGCCAGGAAACACACTTCTGAGTTTCAGCTTTCCCTTGATCATCGGCAATATGTCCTTTTTGAGTTGTGATGCCACTCATCGGTACTTGTTTCCTTTCCTCCTGGATTTCTTTTTTTGTTATACTTCATTTTCTGTTAAGGTTTTCTTTTATGATCCCTGAACCGGCAATCTCACTTGTTTAAGGGCCGCTTTTATAGTCCCAGTTCCAGCCAAATTCTTTGTTGCCCTCTCCTTTCTAGCCAAGATCATCTTCCCTTCTTGCTCCCTAAGCCATATTTGATTCTCCGACCAATGGGAACTGCCCACCATGTCTTCGCCTTTCGGTGATGTTCGTCTTGTCTGTCCCAGCTCCCCTGCAGTCCTGTGTTTGAAATCCCCTAGCCAGGAAGGACTCGTCTAACAGGCTTGTGATTTTTTAGTAGTATTTTGGATTTTTGGATGTCATATTGGGAATTATATATATATATATATGTGTGTGTGTGTGTGTGTGTGTGTGTGTGTATTCTCTTTTCTGGGTTCTTGTTTTTTTTTTTTACCATATGTTCTACCAGTCAAGTTTGTACTAATTACGAAGGCTATATAAAACCTCCTCTTTAGAGGGAAAATATTTTATAGAGCAGCATTTTAAGAGTTTGGTAGCATGAAGAATTTAGAAGGAGAGAGAGAGAGGAAAAAAAAAAAGAAACTCAAAGTCAGGAAGGCTGATAAGTGACCCAGTCGACCCGCGTCCCTGGGTACCACACTTACTTTTTGCTTCAATAAAATCTGCTTCAAAGCAATCTCAATTCTTCATCAAAGAGATTTCCAGCGCACTCCCAATGGGTTAACATAAATCTTACTGTTCTCACTCTCTTTTTTTTTCCCCCTTCCAAGTTGCTTTAAAAAAAAATCAGTCCTTGTGTCTCCATTTCTTTAAATCTTTTATCCGCAGGCTGCTACCACTGGCTGTATGGATTACATATCAGCAGTTAAGAATATTCCACAAAGTCCTGGCTTGTTCTCACCCTGCCGTGCTTACAGTCACCGATGGCGATGAAAGGAGTTTGAAAGGCACAGCCGGGCAGTCCTGAACCGGCTCAGCACAGCCTCTCCGCGGCTTATCGTGCCGCGGATGTTCTTTTGACCAGCCATCAATCATATTTGAAGGTTTCCCGTGATTCCTGAGATATGCATCCCTTTGATGCAAGTTAACAATACGGCACATGCAGCACCCACTAAGGAAAATACTTTTGAATTTGAGTTAAAGAAAGACTTTGTTCCAGCTCAGATTTCTACACTTTCTTAGGGTCTCACTTCTCTTGGGCCTCCTATCATGGAAGCCAAGTCCCAGCAACCATTGATGCTTAAGTGGCTGCCAAGCCAGAAAAGAAAGGGGCCTGCAGGGAGATGGAGAGGCGTACACACACACACACACACACACACACATACACACACACACACACACAGAAAGAGAGAGGACAGAGAGAATAGGGAAACAAGACGAGCGTGTCACGTTGAAGACAGAAGCGACCGGAAAGGCGCCACGTACCAAAGGAGCAGTAGGGACAAAGTTCACAGTGTCAAAGGAGAAGGGCTTCTAGAAGCAGGAATTCCCACACACCCAAAGATCCGTGTGCTTTACAATCAACACAGGGATCCATTGTGAAAAAGGTTCTTAGCCTGTCGTTTAATCATGACTCAGATCCCACCAGGTGTGATTAAAAAAAAAAAATCAACTCAGGCTGACTTTGCTTTAGTAACTTTGGATTTTTATGCCTCATGCAGGACACCATGGCAGATGACTGCTTTGCTGAGGGGAGTTAGGATCTGAGCTCAGGGGGTTCATATTTAAACATCAACCAAGCCCCAGGAGCTCTCCTCGCAATCAGGCCGACTTCATTTCCAGGAGCTTCTGGCTGAAGAAGAGGGAAGCTGTCTGCAAAATTATGGGCCCGGTACCCTCATATCATCATGCATTATGTTGAGTGGACAGGGCACTGATTGCTCCGTGCTGTGGGGAAGCTGTTCATTAACTGAGCCACATACCAAACAAGCAACACCCACATCCCCGTGTGGAGGGCCGGAGACGGGAATTAAAATGTCACCCTTTCTTTTATCTTCAGCTGCAATTTGGAGGCGCTTCCCTGGGGGCTTGATTTGTCCCATCGTCCCGGGGCTTGGACTAATTCCATTAAAAGCCTTTTGCTTACTCAAGTTAAATGCCCTACCATGTGAGTGGCGTTTAGCGAACTGGCTGCCTCTTGATTATTCTGCTCTATTGATCTGTGCCTCTGGAGAAATTCTGGAAGCTTCCATGAAGTCTTTTGGAGTTTAAAATATTATCTCCCCGGTGGTTCACTGGAATCAGAGGCTAATAAGATGAATCCCTGCCCTGCATTGGTGGTCCCCGTTCTTCCTTCCTGTCCATCCATCTTCCTGCTCTCAGAGAACGTAGAGATGAAGAAGTGCGTTTGTCACCAGTGGGAAGCGAGGCAATGAAACAATTCAGATTGGCCGGCCGGAAATAAACTCCTTTCCAGGAAAAGCAGAAGGCACAGAGTGGTTGTGGGGAATGGGAAAGAATTTTATTTTTTATTTATTTTATTTTATTTTTTTTGCAGTACCGGGGATTGAACCCAGGGGCGTTCTACCTCCGCGCTATACCCCCAGCCCTATTTTTTATACTTTATTTTGAAACCGGGTCTCACGAAGTTGCGGAGGGCCTCACTAGGTAGAGAGAGAGAGAGAGAGAGAGAGAGAGAGCTGAGGTTGGCCGCGAACCCGGATCCTCCGGTCTCCGCCTCCCAAAGTACTGGGATTACAAGCATGCACCACCACGCCCGGCCTGGGAAAGAATTTTATAAGGAAATCGGAGCAGGATATACCTCATTCTGTTAGAAACCACAGAACTCGATTCATCCTCTCTCCGGTACATTCCCTGAGGTCTGGATCCTAATAATCTGTGACTGGGAATGAGGGGGGGAGGAAGAAAAAAAAAAGAAGTGTGTTTCTTTGTGCTTTATTTTGGAAACATCACTCTTGGCTGTGGATTCCTGGAGCACACAGCAAGCTTCTACACAGTCTACTTTCTCCTGCAGGGAAGATAACAGAAAAATGAATGATGGGCTCCTTCTAATTTATAATGATGGTTTCATCTCTCTTAGATATTACTTTAGTTCTTGGATGATCGGTTCTTCCCACCAGAATCCCGATTGCTTTTTAAAAAGGAAAAAGATCAGAGAGGCCGAATAGTCCATTTCTAGTCATTACAAGTTTGCAACTCACAGACTACTTTTGATCCTACTTTCAAGTTGCTTGAATAATGGAAGTTCCAGCTTGTTTTTAATTTGTTCTAAAGTTTTTCTTTGCACCATAGCTCAAACAACAAAAAACACTGATGAACAAAGCTGGCCAGGTTTTTTTTTTTTTCGTTTGTGCTGAAGTCTAGACTTCAGATCTCCTCAGCTAAGTTATTTTGAACATAGTTAATGGTTTGGTTTAATAGAAGAAAACAAATAGCCAACATGAAAAATGCTGCGAATGTTTATCCATCTTGCATAACAAGGAACATGTGGTACTTAGTTGTTTTATAGCATTGAAGTGAATCATCTCTTTGTTCTTGCTCTTGGATTAGGCACTTAAAAATTATGCTGTAGTTTTTAAGTGTTCCGAAGCTCTGACCATTCACACACACACACACACACACACACACACACACACACACACAAACATACACACACACCAAGTGCTCTCCGAAAGAAATGGCAATGTCTCATGCTGCTATTTTTAGGAAGGAAATTTGGTCTTTAGCAAAGAGCCAAGATAAATCCATGTATTAATCACCACTATTGCTTTTGTTCCCAATATAGTTACCCTTCTCTCTTCTTCAGTTTCTTCTTTAACTCATGCTTCTTTCTTTTAAACAGGGAAAGTGGAAAATAAGAATAAAGGTCAAAACATAAGAAAGCAGGATTTGGGGGCGAGATGCATGACTCTTTGGCGGCTGGCGCTATGTCTTCTTTATCATTTATTCCACCCCCATACTGTCTTGCTCTGCCACATACTTAGAATCATTTGAGATTGTGGAGGGAACAAGGGAATGAGAAGGTGGGTCTTGTGGGCAAGTCTAGGTCGGCAGTTTTCAAAGTATGGTTCTATGTAACACAAAAATATTCTGAGTAAGAGACAATAGATTGAGAAATAGTACAGATCTTATTTGCTTTAGGAGAATCAAAATGCACATTAGTATGTTGCAGATTCTCAAGTCCTACGAGAAAGGGACCTGATAAACTTGATTAACACTGCGTTCCTCAAATCTATTGGATTGTGAAACTTTCCCCCTCCTTTTATATGCTTATATTTAGGTACTGGGGATTGAACCCAGGGGTATTCTACCTTTGAGCCACACCCCCAGTCCTTTTAAAACTTATTATTATTATTATTTTTGATACAGAGTCTTGCTAAGTTGCTGAGGGTCTCATTATGTTGCTGAGGCTTTGAACCTGCAATCCTACTGTTCCAGCCTCCCAAGTACTGGAATTACAGGTAGGTGCCACCACACCCAGCTTCCCCTCCTTTTAAAAACATGCTTCCTCTTAATGTCCCACACAACCAGTGGTCCGATTAACACCCTGGATCAAGATGGATAGGAGTAGATGAAATTTTTTTTTTTTTGTGGTACTGGGGATTGAATTCAGGGGCATTCTACCTCCCAGCTACACCCAGGCCCCATTTTTTATTCTTTATTTTGAAACAGGGTCTCACTAAGTTGCAGAGTGCCTCACTAAGCAGCTGAGGCTGGCCGTGAACCTGCGATCCTCCTGTCTCAGCCTCCCAAGTACTGGGATTACAAGCGTGCGCCACCACAGCTGGCTGTGGAAAAGTTTTTATTTTCTCTTCTTTTATTGGTGCATTGTAATTATACATCATAGTGAGATTTAAAGTGATACATTTATACATGCCCTTATCGCTTGGTGTATTTCCCTCCACATCCCACCCTGCTATCTCTCTCTCCATTCATGTTAACGAGATTGGTAGAGATACCTTCACATATGGACATAATATTATTTGAACTGTTCCCTCCCTCAGTCCTCCTTTTCCCCTCCCCACTTCCCGCCCCAATCCTCTTCCACTACTCACTCTACTTGTGTTTTTCCTCATTTAACCGAAGTCCCTTTTGTTTCCTACTTTCTATCTAGCTTCCACCTATGAGAGAAAACATACGACCCTTGACTTTCTGAGACTGGCTGATCTCACTTAGCATAATCTCTAATTCTATCCGTTTTCCTGCAAGTGACATAATTTTGTTCTTCTTTATGACTGAGTGAAATTCCATTGTGTGTTTATACTCCAGAAAATCTTGTCTTCTTTGGGGATCGAGTTCACAATGTAATTATTGAACATGCACAATGTCTTCAGGTATCACAGGAGGTCCCGTGAATAAGAAAAAGGAGACAATGAAGTAAAAGCCTTCATTTCCCATTAGGTCAGGAAAAAACAGTCGAAACAAAAACCTTGCTGGAACATTTCTTAGGGAGGAACCAGATACCACTTAAAGACTTAAATGTCTATCCTGGGAAGCGATGATGAGTTCTGCCTGAAATGTTTGCTGTTGTAGAGTCATGGGCTACATATAGTCTTACGGAGAGAGGCAGCATACACACTCCTGAAATGGAGATCAACTTAGTGTGGGCAAGCCAAAGAGATCGATGGCTTTGTGTGTCTTTTATTTTTTATGTTTTTCTTGAGTCAGAGTGGGCAGAAAAGCAAGCAAGTAAGCAAGCAAGCAAGCAAGCAAACAAACAAACAAACAAAAAACACATTGCTAAATGACGAGGGCTGGTGTGTGGTCTTCGCGACCAGCTTCTTTGTGGATCGTTCTGTTCTGAGGCGCATTGGAGTCCCCAGAGAGACAAACGGGGGATCAAATGGATGATCAAATGGAGATCAACTTAGTATTGGCAAGCCAGAGAGATCGATGGCTTTGTGTGTCTTTTATTTTTTATGTTTTTCTTGAGTCAGAGTGGGCAGAAAAGCAAAAAAAAAAAAAAAAAAAAAACAACAACAAACACATTGCTAAATATTTTCTATGATTGTAAGTCTCGTGCAGAACTTCCCCATGACGAGGGCTGGTGTATGGTCTTCGGGACCAGCCTCTTTGTGGATCGTTCTGTTCTGAGGCGCATTAGAGTCCCTGGTGAGACAAACGGGCTCCATCACTTCTCCACCTCTCCAAGCTGCGGGGGGAAGATGGCGCAGACGTGAGTGACGCTCCGACATGGCAGTCACCTGCTCTTGATTTCTGCTCTCCCTTCTTTCTGGGTAATGAATCGGGGTGTCGTTAGCTGCCTGCCTGTGTTCGTCACTGTCAGCACTGGCAGGGTAACAGATAACGGCAGAGAGTCAAGGCCACCCAGGGAATGAAGGCTGACAGGACCTCATCCATCACTCCCCTTTTAGGGGGTCTCTGTGGTGGAGCCAGATCGGAGCTGTAATCGAAGCTCACCAGGTCGCGCAGGGGCTGGGCAGGATCGCTGTGCCAAAAAGCCACTGGAGCTGTCAAATCTGCTTTGTAAATGAAGTGTTTTTCTAGAGAGAGTGTGTTTATAATTGTCATCCTGTATGTAGGCCCTCCATACCCCAGATCTGCGCTCCATGTGCTCCCTCTCGTTTCTTTCAGACAAATGAAACTTACATCTTGGAAGGAAAAGCATGCCAGAAAATAGATTTCCTTGACCTTGGGCGCATCTAAATGTGCTTTACATTTGAGGTTTGTTTTCTTACCCTAAGGGATGTGGGTTTTATCTACTCGGGCAGGTCAATTATTAAGGCTAGGTGGGAGTGGCCTGACTTGAGATGGGCCCTGTCTAGTCCCTTTTCCTGCATGGTCCATTTTTAGGGTGAACTTTTACTTATAATGGTCAGTGTTTTCCAGGTGTACCCCAGAATGATCTGCCCAAATCTCTACCTGGACACTCCACAGGCCCTTCGTGTTCATCATATCCCAGACAGCAGGATATATCATCTTTACTCCCTTCTTCTTCTTCTTCTTCTTCTTCTTCTTCTTCTTCTTCTTCTTCTTCCTCCTCCTCCTCCTCCTCCTCCTCCTCATCCTCCTCTTCCTCCTTCCTCTCCCTCTCCCTCTCCCTCTCCCTCTCCCTCTCCCTCCCTTCTCTCCTCCCCCTCTTTCTCCTCCTGTTCTTCTTTTCTCCTCCTCCTTCTTTTTTCTTCTTCTTAGAGTCTGGGGATTTAACAGGGACATTCTTCTCCCCAACTATACCTCCAGCCCTTTTTATTTTTTATCTTGAAGTACGGTCTCTCTAGGTTGCAGAGATTCTTAGTAAGTTGCCGAGGCTGGCCTTAAACCTTTGATCCTTCTGTCTCAGTCTTCCAAGTATTGGGATTACAGGTGCGCACCCCCCCATGCCTGGCTCTCATCTATATTTTTAATCTCAAGAAATGTGTTACCCTCTACCAAGAAAAAGAGATAAATCCTAGAGCCTTTGAAATCTTTGGCCTTTTTAAAGTCCAATTAAAACTAAATTCTGTTGGAACCAACTTTTAAGTATCTCCAGTATTCATCCCATCTTATCTATCTCCTTGTTTTACATGAAAATTTTTGATAGTCTCCTTAATGATCTCCCCCCTCCATATTACAGAGAGTTTCCCAACACGTGGAGATGCCAACTCATTTTACTACTCAACCGTCACAATGACGCCCAGTTCCTATTGATGGGCTCCACACCCCTTCCTGTGGCATTCCTGGTTCTTCATAATTTGGCCCCTGTCTCTCTGACCATTTTAATCTCCTGAAATCACTGTCTTGGACTTTATATTCTAGCAATGCTGAGTTACTTGCATGTCCTGGAATGTGCCAGTTCCTTTAATGTCTCTGTATTTTTTCTGTGGTAAATCCCCTAGGGATTAAACCCAGGGGCATTTTACCTCTGAACTACACCCCCAGCCCTATTTTGTTTTTTATTTTGAAACACGGTCTCGCTAGGTTGCTGAAGCTGACCTCGAACCTGCGATCCTCCTGCCTCAACCTCCCAAGTATTGGATTAAAAGTGTGCACCACCATGCCCGGCTAATCTCTATACTTTTTCACATGCTGTTTCCTCTTGCAGATATATCCTCTCAATACATAGCAAACCCACTTAGCAAATCCTATTCATTATTTAATCCTCAGTACAAGGACTATGTCTCTGTGAAAACTTTTCTGACTCTCCTTCCATCATTTACTTCCTGGTATAAGTTTATTTTCCATGTTCGCCAAACTAATTCAAATAGGACTTATTGGATGTCTCCAGTTGTCGGGCACCATATTAGTTTCTTTATATATCTGTATCTAAGCCTCAACTCAGACTCCATGGTAGATACTATTAGACCAGTTACACAGATGAAAAAACTGAGAGTCAGAATGATTGGTTTCCCCAAAGTCATGCAGCTCACAAATGGTGGGAAGGAGTTTCAACTTAGTATAGGCAACTCCAAACTGTGGCTCTTTCTGTTATTTTAAAAAGTATCTGTTCGCCCTTCCACCAAGTGACACAGTGAGAAACCACTAGGAGACACTGAATCTGCCTGAACCTTGATCTTCTCCAAAACTGTGAGAAATAAATTTCTGTTGTTTCTAAGCCAACTCCACAAACAAAGTATCTGTTCATGTCATGAGAATAAAAACTGCATTTTTTTTGTTTTTTTTTCTTTTGTACTGGGGATTGAATCCAGAGGCATTCTATCTCCAAGCTATTTTATTTTTTTTAAATCCCAGCTCTATTTTATTTTTTATTTTGCAACAGGGTCTCTCTAAGTTGCTGAGGGACCTCCCTAAGTTACTGAGGCCAGTGATCCTCCTGTCTCAGCCTCCTCAAACCTGTGATCCTCCTGTCTCAGCCTCCTCAAACCTGTGATCCTCCTGTCTCAGCCTCCTAAGTACTGGGATTACAGATAGGCATCACCATGCCGGGCAGTACCACACAGTTTTGACTTCATTTTCTTAGATCTGAACCCAGTGTTTGATACCTAGTAGACCTCCAACCAATAGTTCCTGAATGAATGAAATAGGTAAAGGATTCCACCTATTCGTATTCACACGGCGCCTCGTAATGCAATTTCTGAGTCCCCCATAATCCTCAACTATAGGCTCTGCGATTCCCATTTTCACAGCTGTCAGTCTGGAGCCTGAGTGGTTAATGAATATGTTAAGCTGGGATGGGGCAGAGCCAGCACGTTCTCACTCTATAGTCCATGTTCTCCACCTTCATGCCGGCTGTCGATGGATGGATTCTCTAATGACAACGACAGAACGACGTCAAGGAGGGACAGGAGATTCAGAGCGTCTGATCCACGTCCGAGTTTGGTACTCTGCCCTTCGGGGCTCTCTGCGGTCCCTTTCTATTCTTCCCATCCTGCGTTTTCTAGCAAGAGTCTGCCATCTCCGGTCCCCTTCTCTCCAGCAGGCTGGCCTCTTCACATTTCCTCTTACATATTACGCTTTCTGTCCCTGCTCTCTGATTTCACTCACATTCTCTCCACTGCCCGGAGCGCCCTCCTCCACTGCCGCATCCAGCCAAGCCCATACATCTCTCAAGGACAAACCCAAGTTCCGTCTCCTCTGTGAACTATTCCCCATAGCTCCATCCGGCCCGCTCTGACCAAATGTAATATTGTCTGTGCCTTATAGTTCGGTCTTGGTTACATAATTTTATTGCGTTGCTCTATGCTATCTTGCCTCCTGTAATTACTTCAGCATCCAACTTTTATTCCCAGGAAAATTGCAAACTCCTTGACAGGAGGGACTGTGCTGTATATTTCTTTTATATTCCGCACAGTGCAGAGCACACAATTCTAGGCCGACGCTCAATAAATATTTATTGAATTAAATTGAATATGGCACAGACTACATTTAAACCTTCACAAAATTCCTTTTCATAAATTATATGGGTGTCGACAAGAGGGTTATTGGAGGGAACTGCCTGAATATGCTCACTCTGGGCAGGTGCACGTGAGATCACAATGTGGTCTCACAGGCTCCCGGACAGAGAGGAATGGCTAAACTGGGATTTGGAGCCAAGGGTGGGAAGAGGAAAACTCTGCTAGATCAGGGAGGAGGGGGACAGTAGCTGCAGTAAGAGCAGGGAATGAAAAAATTTAAACCAGAGATGTGCCTCCATAGCAAAGAGTCTGCAAAGAATGTGTGTGTGTGTGTGTATGTGTGTGTGTGTGTGTGTGTGTGTGTGCGTGCGTGTGCGTGTATGTGTGTGTGGCATTGGGTGTGTGTGCGTGTATGTGTGTGTGGCATTGGGGATTGAACCCAGGGCCATTCTACCTCTGAGCTACACCCCCAGCCCTTTTTGAAAATTTTTTTTTTTTACTTGAAACAGGTCTCACTAGGTGCTGAGGCTGTCCTTGAACCTGTGACCCTCCTGTCTCAGCCTCCCAAGTACTGGGATTACAAGCATGCACCACCACGCCCGGATTAGAATGTCTGTTTTTTAAAGTTATTAACAAGTTAAATAATTTCATTAGGAGATTTGTTGAATAAATATCCTGCCAGGTCAGCAAAATAATGCTGCTTTCGCTAATTTCTGCACAGGCAAAATGCAGCATATTAACAGCTTTGTTCTTAAAAAACCTATCCATTTCTTTTTGCTGTCACCTTCCTCTAATTATTATTATTATTATTATTATTGTTATTATTATTCTCCTTCTTCTCCCCTTTCTCCTCCTCCTCCTCCTCCTCTTTCTTCTTCTTCTTCTTCTTCTTCTTCTTCTTCTTCTTCTTCTTCCTCTCTCTCTCTCTCTCTCCCCCTCTCTTTCTCTCTCCTTACACACACACACACACACACACACACACACACACACACACACTTATCCAATTGGATAGTCTTCCCTGAATATCTGGCATGATAATAGTTCCTCTTATGACTAGATGCTTGAAAGAGTTTGTGTTTTTGTTGTTGTTGTTTTGTTACTCCAATCCCGAATTTACATGTTTGTGTCTACGAGGGAAGCTCATGTGTAGGACTGGACTTATCACAGGTAATATCAACCCTAAACCTATCGCTCAGTCATAGAATGACATTATATCAGGCCATCACGGTGGTTAATCTATCCCTGGCAATATTTCACTGTCTTTATTTTTTTATGCCTGGGTATCTTTTATCATTCCTGTTTTGGAGCCTCTGGATTTTTGCCAGGGACACTTTTCTAAACATTCTAAGAAGATAGAAACTTAATATTCCAGAATTGTAGATTGGGATTAAGTGGCAATTTAGGGAAGTATCCTGTCCATTTCTTTGCTCTCTAGTACGAGATAAATTACATGACATGTCCACCATTTGATTGCAATGGAGACCCTTAAAAACCCCCAGGGTAAAACATGCCACCATCTCATTAGGAAGTAGCTTCCCATGTCCCATAAGTGATATCTAGTATGAAAAACTGCTTGGCACGAGGAAATATTTTCTCTCTTCCTCTTTTTTTCTCTTCCTTTCTCCTTTTCCTCTTTCTCGGTGCTCAACTGTAAAGCAATGATTGACTTCAACCAGAAAGCTTTCTATTGCCAGTATGGAAATGGTTTTATGAGAACTGACGGGCGCTATGAACTGGCTGACCGTCTCAGATCCATAGACCTTCACCTCTATCCGATGTGACCACACATGATGGTTCTGGTCCATGGGTGCAAACAGGATGTGGCGAGGCTTCCGTCGTAGCTTCTTGGAAGAGGATGGATTTGGTGCACCTGCCATTTTGGCCTTTGACCCGGTCTTCTTTTTTCTCCTTTGGACTGTGGGAGGTGGGGCCTAGAGAAGAGCGGCTGCCTAGAAATCAGAGATCGAAAGTGTGGAGAAAATGGCCTAACTGCTTAAGGATGGTGGATTCCAAAAGACAGAAAGAGACTGGGGCCTGATGGCTCCACTGGGTAACTGTGTCAGGCCTGCACTTTCCGCCCTTAGAAAGACATGAAAGAAGCAAATCCCATACATTTTAAATCACTGTTTGTCAGGTTTTCTATTAAGAACAGCTAAGCACAATCCTAGCTGATTTTAATGAATGGATCTTCTACTCATTGTTAGTTTTATTGTCATTGAAAAATTTATTTAAATAACCCAGTAGGGAAAAAAAAGTGGTAAAGAATTATTTTCATCACCATGTCATTTAGAAACAATATGTAGCCGGGCATGGTGGTACACATCTGTAATCCCAGTATTTGGGAGGCTGAGACAGGAGGATCGCAGGTTTGAGGACAGCCTTAGCAAGTAGTGAGGCTCTCATCAACCTAGCGAGACCCTGTTACAAAATAAAAATGAAATAGGGCTGGGGGTGTAGCTTGGAGGTAGAAGGCCCCTGGGTTCAATTCCCAGGACCACCCCCCATAAAAGAAACTATATGCAATAATAGATCCCATTGTGTAGCTTTCCTGTTAAAAGTGTGTTTTTCTCCAGGTAACCTATACATGGGTGTGATTTCATGGTTGAAGGTGTTCTTGTCTGCCTCTCACCCATAGGACCACCATGACTCACAGGCAGTCCTAATCCTTGTATAGGCCCCCAGATCTCACTAACCTCTGCAGTGACATTGAGGTATGTGCAACACCTAGACTGACTTCCACATCCTGCCTGTTGGTGTCAATTTATTTCCATCTTCTAAATACTTAAACTGTTTATTCCATTCACTCCCTGCCTTCTCCCCAGGCCAGCTCTCACCGTGAGACCTATTAGTCCTATTAACCCCTTGGAATTTCATTTAGACAATAAAGTAGGAATAGGTGCTTACTTAACTTCCTGTGCCATTGTCCTCAGGTGCCTGGTAAATCCAGTCATTTCACACATGAAGACGCATCACTGAGCCCGCTCAGTCATATCCCTCATCACCTTGAACTTGGATTACTGTAGCAACCTTCTGTGTGTTCTCCATAGTATAGTAAAAATACAGTCTAACTATGAGAGTGATCTTCCTAATACACCATCTTACCATGGCAGTCCCTGACCAAGAACCCACTCTCCATTTCCTCATAAATTGAGTCTCAAGCCTTCTTTTTTTTTGTGGTACTAGGGATTGAACTCAGGGGCATTCTACCTCCGAGCTACACCACTACTCTATTTTTTATTTTGATTTTGAAACAGGGTCTCGCTAGATTGACAAGAGTCTCACTACTTTCTTTCTTTTTTTTTTTTGTGGTATTGGGGATTGAACCCAGGGGCATTCCACCTCAGAGCTACACCCCCAACCCTATTTTTTATTCTTTATTTTGAAACAGGGTCTCACTAGGTTCAGAGGGCCTCACTAAGTAGCTGAGGCTGGCCTCAAACCTATGATTCTCCTGTCTCAGCCTCCAAGTACTGGGATTACAAGATTACAAGTGTGCGCCACCATGCCCAGCTCAAGCCTTCTTTTTCACCTTGATAATCTGATCTCTCTTACTCTAGCTTCTCAACCTGGGTTTGAACACTCTGATTGGTTTACTCACTTCTCTATCTATCTCCCGTTTCCCATGCCGTGACAAATCCGTGGCCATTCTGGAATCATGCAAAAGGGATTATGGGAGGCTGAGACAGGAGGATGATAGGCCTGTGCCACCATGCCTAGCTGGTTCCTGTCTATGTCAGAGGAAGAGACCTTTAGATATGCTTTTGTCTTGCAATAATTCAAGAGCCAAGACATGTTTACACCTCTAAACATGTAAACTGCGTTAAAGGTGATGTCGATGGAGAAGGCTATAGGAGTGTTCTTAGAAGATTATTCTGTCAATCAAATAGCTAGATGAAATTTTAGTATGTGTGGAGCACTTCCAGAGACAGTTTACTCAGTTGGGTAGAACTGATTGTATCCAGGTTTCCTCTTTGATGATTCAGGTCAATTTTATAATCAATAAGTTTTCAACTTTATAGTCAAATGTGTCCATTTAGGTGTGTCCCAGAACAAATTGAACCTAATGTAATATTTTTTTCTCATTTACTATGAGTGGAGAACATAAATCATAGTTACTCATAAAAACTATAAAGTGTTTTCACTTCATTTCTTTGTGTGTAGGGATTGTAGGTGATCACCATTTTCTTTCTTAAGGACATTTTTATCTTTAAATTTTTCTATAATAAATCAGGTGTGGTGGTGCATGCCTGTAATCCCAGTACTTGGGAGGCTGAGACAGGAGAATCACAGGTTCAAGGACAGCCTCAGCAATTTAGCAAGACCCCGTTTCAAAATAAAAATTAAAAATGGTTCGGGATATAGCTCAGAGGTAGAATGCCCCTGGATTCAATCTCCAGTACCACAAAATTTTTTTTCTATAATGATTATGTATTACTTTGCAATAGAAATAAGTGAATACAACACATTGACCCAAACAAATACAAACAAAAGGACAATTATTAAATTGATCAACATATAGATATGTACTGGTTATTTATATTTTGAAATATTAATGTATCTATTAGTTCTAGAATTTAAGTTCTTTAACGAGGTGAATTTTTCCGTAAATTATTTATAAGGGCCTAATGTGGTGCGTCTCTCTGATACATGTGGAATGATGTCCATTTGATTCACTCCCTCAACTGACATATTGGCACTGCTTCAAGTCATTAAGCCATTTTATGGGGAAACTTGATGGGTACAAGTTATTGCCCCATTATCAGTGTAAGACACAAAATAAAATACCCTTAAGTCGAGCCCCTGGGAGTAAGGTCTGTAAAGCAAGAATAACTTTGAAGAGAAGGAATTGAAGTGATCGAAATCAACACTGAAAGTATCAAAGATGCACAAATATATAATAAAGATGTGATGAAACACAGAACGATAAAGACTATGGAACACGGGTCTTCTTGGCCTCCATTTTTTTTTTCTATTTCATCCCTTCTGCTACCACTTTGCTAAATCAACAATTCAGTTTGGACCAGCTGCTCTAGTGATAAATCTTTAAATAAGGATGTAGAAACCGAGACAAATGGTGGAGTCATCTTTTACCATAATATATTTTCACAATGCCCAACAGTTCTCCATTTAATCAAGAGATTGGCAGGACAGGGAACAAGTTGGTAATTTGCAGTTGGGATGTAATAAAAATGTTATAATTCATGGAGGAGACATCAAGACTACATTATGTATTATGGGCTTAACTTGACTTATAACTCTTTCTAGAATTTAAACTGTCATATCCGACCATATGCGTTGACTTTTATAGTGATTTAATGAGTTGTTTGGTGAAAATAAATGTTGACAAAGTTATGAAATTTTCTGACTCTACTCTTTCTTCATTTTTTTGATGGTTGTTCTCCCTCTGGGGATTCGAGCTGGCTGTCTTACAATAACCCAGGAGTTCCTCTTCCTCTGGAATCCACGGCTAGGGTCTTGGTCCTTGGATGGATTTTGCTCATATTGTGTGCTTGCCTTTAGTAGATAGATCATGATAAGCAGAGCCTAACAAAATATATCCATTGGTCTCTGGTGGCATCAAGAAAATGAAGGACACTTTGGAAATATGAGATCCAAAGCCCTTACATTTGAAGTGTCAGCTGAAGTTGCTTCAGCTTCATTTTTGCTGAGGGTCCATGTGGCAGCAATCCCCACAGTTGGTCCTGATGCTGGTGATAAGGAGTGAATGACTATCTTGTAAAGACGAACTCGAATCCCATGAAAGCTCATAGGAGATGCTCAGCTACTGTGATGGATGCCGTTGATACTGAAAGACATGAACCAATGCCAAATGGTAGTAGTAGTAGCATAGGAAAGGATCTTGTCAAATGAGCAGTAATTTGAGCAGGCACGCATTTTACACTCATTAAGAAAAGGAAGGAATAGCTAATTAGCTTATTATGTACTCTCTAATTGGTTCAGCTAACTTTCAGTTATGGCATAAGGGAATAAACAGGGGAATCCTGTTTTGGGATTTGGTTAGGCCAGAGAGACCTCATGAAATTT
This sequence comes from Glis glis, assembly GCA_004027185.1. NCBI lineage: Eukaryota > Metazoa > Chordata > Mammalia > Rodentia > Gliridae > Glis > Glis glis. The sequence goes on along the minus strand of PVJS01001158.1, from coordinate 26,729 downwards.
CCCTACATGATAAAAATGATTAGATGCACCACCATTTAGTAAACATAATAAGGAAAGAACCCATAACCTATTAAGAGCTGCCTAATAGTCCCGGCTGTGTAGTCAATGAGCCGGCGTGAGTGTTAAAACTCCCTGGGAATCAAGCGCTCTGCCGTGTGGGAGGGAATGACCTCCTTTAGGGCTCCTCATAGCCTGAAGAGTGATTTACTGGCTTGTCCTCCAAGAAGCCATTTACCTCACAGGGGTGGCATTTTTCTTGCTACTGTTGTTATTTGCATATGCAAAGGGATGTGGAGATTCCAGGGACTTACCCAGGTCAAATGCACCCCCAAAATACTTTTTCTTCAATTGCCTGGATATTTGAGCCAAATGGTTTTCTCACCTAATTGATAATTGCCTTAAGTTTGCATTTCACTTTGGAAATGTAGACTAGATTATGACATAGGAGGGGAAAGTATGAAAGTTGTCAAAAGAAGACTTTCCCAAGTGTTTTCGAGACAATCCATGATGCTATACTAAAAGAAAACTTGCTCATGAGGTGTAGTCCAGGGATAGTTGATGCATTTTTGTCCTTTAACATTCGTTATTAGATTTATAAACATGGGTTACTATCTGAATGCTAAAGGATGGAATTAGGTATTTTTAACATGGGAACATAACCACTTCTCACCGCCCCCACTGCTATTCCCTAAGATAATATCATCTTATATGTACCTGTAGTACATATAAGCCTCTTATTATTGCAAGCCTCTAAATTGCTCCCCCCACACATTTTCTTTTCCTTTTATAAATTTATTGGTGCATTGTAATCATACATCTTGATGGGTTTCAGGGTGGTAGAGGCATACATGCACATATTGGTCAATTAGCCGTCCCCCAATTTCCAACCCCATTCTGTCCCCCTTCCCTCCTTCTTGTGCTCAGCATAGTAGTTGACTTTGATACGTTTGTGTATGTACATCTTGAGCATTGGGGTGTTTTCTTCTTTCCCTCCCATTTCCCTCGGTTAGGTCGCCTTCTTTACTCATCTGGGGTTTTCTCCATCTTTGTCTGGAGTCCCTCCTATGCCCTATTCTCCCTAGCTTCTGCATATTAGGGAGAGCATCTGACTTTTCACTTTTTGTGACTGACTAATCTCACTAAGCATAATGTTCTCTAATTTCATCCATTTCCCTGCAAATGATGTAATTTTGTTCTTCTTTATGGCTGTGTAAAATTCCATTGTGTACATATCCCATAGTTTTGTAATCCATTCATCTGTTGATGGACATCTTGGCTGGTTCCATAGTTTGGCAATTGTGAATTGGGCAGCTATAAACATAGATACGCATGCATTAGTCTGGTAGTTTGGTTTCCATTCTTTTGGGTAGATACCTAGAAGTGGTATTGCTGGATTATATGGTAGGTTCATTCCCAATCTTCTGAGGATTCTCCACACTGTTTTCCAAAGTGGTTGCACTAATTTGCAATCCCACCAACAGTGTATTAGAGTTCCTACTTCTCCACATCCTCGCCGACATTATTTGCTGTTTGTGTTTTTAACGATTGACATTCTAATTCCCCCACACACTTTCGCTGTAGATCCGGCTGCTATGCTTCTATTTTCCACATAGTGGCCAGAGTTATCCTGGCCTTGTATTATTAAAATGCAAGTTGATTTTGCCATTTTCCTATTAAAAACTCTCCAGTGCTTCCCATCTCACCGAGAGCACAGTCCCTGGTTCTCGCCATGGCCAAGAACCTTGCAGGTTGGCCCCCAGCAACCTCTGACTTTTTGAATCCTTGTCACTACCCCAACAAAACTGGCTTCCTGGTCATTCCCTGACCATGTGAAGCACTCTCTCCTCTCATGAACTTTGTCCTTGCTGTTCCTTCTGCCAGGAATGCTCTGACCTCAATATCTACATGGCTTAGTTGCTTAGTTCTTCCAGAAATTCTGCTCAAAAGGCCCCTTATCAGGGAAGCTTCTGTGGCCACTATCTATAAAATAGTTGGTATGCATGATTCCATCTATACCCCTTTCTTTCCCTCATTCTTCAGAGAAACTATTGTTACCTGATATTTCCCATAAATATCTCTTGATTTGTTTATCGTTTAGTGTCCTTGATTTGTACATTGCCTCTAAGCAGACGTATGAGGGCAGAGACTTTGTACTTTACTTCTCATGGCAGACTGTTTTCAAAAACACCCATTAAGGTCTCCCATCCCACACTGTCTGGTGAGAATGTGACCTTGACGCTTGTGTCAGTCAGCTTTTGCATAGTGGTTACCAAAATACCAGACAAGGACAACTTAGAGGAGGAGAGGAGGAAAGGTTTATTTGGCTCATGGTTTCAGAGGTTCAGTCCATGGCTGGCTGGCTCCAAGGCAGAAACATCTAGGCAGCAGGGCACGGTGGAAGAGAGTTGCTCATCTCATGGAAGCCAGGAAGGAAGGAATGAAGGAGAGAGAGACAGAGAGAGATATCAAGGACATATATAATCCTCAAGGTCATGCCCCCAGTGACTCAGCCATGCCCACCTCTGAACCTTGCTGCACTAGGACCAGGTTTCAACACACGAGCTTTTTGGGGAACATTACAGATCCGAACTATAACAATCCTCTTCTCATCAAGAGGTGTGGGTGGGTCTATGTTTCTTCCCCTTCAATCTTGGCAGGCCTGTGACTACTGGCAGAAATGAGACTGTGAGATTTCCAAGGTTAAATCGTAAAAGGCAACGCAGCTTCCTCCCAGTTCTCTTGGGACTCTCAGTCTTAGAAGCCAGCTGCCATACTGTGAGGAAACTCAGGTTGTACAAAGAGGCTGCGTTTAACTGCCCCAGCTGAGGTCCTCATTGACGGCTGGCACCGATTGCCAAATCTGTGATAGAGGTAGCCTTTGTGATGACTCCAGGCCCCGGTCACCATCCAACTGCAACTGTAGCAGAGACTCCAAGACAAAAGTCTTTAGGTAATGTGAGGTAGTCAAACTCTAGAGCTATGAGGCATAATATAAAATGACTGTCATTTTTTAAATATACTTTTACTGGTGCTTTATAATTATGCATCATAATGAGGTTCAGAGTGATAGGAACATACATGCACCCCCAAAGCTCAGGAAATTAAAACGAGAATTAATAAATGAGATAGCATTAAATTAAAAGGCTTCTGTTCAGCAAAGGAAAACATCATTAAATTAAAAGGCTTCTGTTCAACAAAGGAAACCATCAAGAGTCTAAAGAGAGAGCCTACAGAATGGGAGATGATTTTTGCCAGTTACTCCTCTGATAGAGGACTCATATCTAGAATATACAAAGAACTTAAAAAACTTAACACTAAAAAAAAAAAAACCCTATCAAAAAATGGGCAATTGAATTGAATAGACACATCTCAAAAGAAGAAGTACAAATGGCCAATGAATATATGAAAACATGTTCAACATCATTAGCAATCTGGGAAATGCAGATCAAAACTACATTGAGAGCCAGGCGTGGTGGCGCACGCTTGTAATCCCAGTACTTTGGGAGGCGGAGACCGGAGGATCCGGGTTCGCGGCCAGCCTCAGCTCTCTCGCTCTGTCTCCCTATCTCTCTCTCTCTCCTTAGTGAGGCCCTCCGCAACTTCGTGAGACCCGGTTTCAAAATAAAGTATAAAAAATAGGGCCGGGGGTGTAGCGCGGAGGTAGAATGCCCCTGTGTTCAATCCCCAGTACAGCAAAAAAACAAAACAAAACAAAACAAAACAAAACAAAACAACAACAACAACAAAAAACTACATTGAGACTCCATCTAACTCCAGTTGGAATGGCAATCCTCAAGAGTGTCATTTTTTGAGCCACTAAATTTTGGGATATTCTTTTAGCATCAATAGATACCCAGATAGGGGAGGATAGTGGTGGTGGTGCAGAGGGAGAATTAATGAAGGAAACACTTCCACTGACGTTATGTACATACGTAAAATCACCAATGCCAATCTCAGTATCATGTATGGAGAAGGGGAGGGGTTGGGGAGGGGACGGGGGTAAGCTCACCAAGTGCTGTGTGCAAGTATGTCTGTATCACTCTAAACTACATTATGATGTGAGACTACAATGCACCAATAAAAGTCTCTCTCTCTCTCTCTCTCTCTCTCTCTCTCTCTCTCTATATATATATATATATTGCAGAATGTTGCCATGTTTCCTTGAGCCTGGAAGAGTGCCTGAAATATACATCCTCAATAAATACTCAATAAATATTTTTTGAATAAGCAAATGATGCATACCTCTGGAGGTAAGAGTATGCTGGTATCTTTTTTTTCTTTTTTTTTCAGTACCGGGGATTGAACCTAGGGGCATTCTACCTCCACGCTACACCCCCGGCCCTATTTTTTTATGCTTTATTTTGAAACTGGGTCTCACAAAGTTGCGGAGGGCCTCACTAGGTAGAGGGGGAGAGAGAGAGAGAGAGAGAGAGAGAGAGAGAGAAGCAGAGAGAGAGAGAGAGCAAGCTGAGGCTGGCCGCGAACCTGGATCCTCCGGTCTCCACCTCCCAAAGTACTGTGATTACAAGCGTGCGCCACCACACCCGGCCGTATGCTGGTACCTTGATGGACAATTTTTTTTCAGTTTTCCTTAAATGAATAGCAATTCTCAATTAATTTATTCATGTATTATACAGCCTCTGGTGGATTTGAAAATTTCAGGGTAGCAGTTTCTTCAGAATTTCAGAATTTTATTTATTTATTTATTTATTTATTTATTTATTTATTTATTTATTTATTTTTGCGGTACCGGGGATTGCTCACGAAGTTGCGGAGGGCCTCACTAAGTAAAAAGAGAGAGAGAGAGAGAGAGAGAGAGAGAGAGCGAGCTGAGGCTGGTCGCGAACCGGATCCTCCGGTCTCCACCTCCCAAAATACTGGGATTACAAGCGTGCGCCCCCACACCTGGCATTCCAGAATTTTTAAATAGTAGATGATTCACAAGGTCTGAGTAAAAGAAGGTAAAATTAAGATGAAGCTTAAACATATTTGTTTTTGTTTTTATTTTTGGTCATTTCATTATACATAAACATCTTCAGTGGAGAGAATGCTATTACATCTAGAAAAAGGCTTTGATGTGAAAGAGTTGGAGGTGCTGGTATTACCTGTCTATTGCCCTTATTCTTGCTGGATTTTTTCCCAGTCATAATTGTGAATCAATCCTGACATAGAGAATAGAAATATTTCATCCTAGTTTACATCCTTTTACTATCACTGGAGTAGAATTTCAGACAAAAGGAAAAATCAAAGCAAAGCCCAAAAGAAAATGAACCAGTTTTCAAAGTCATCATAACCCACATAAAGAAAAATCGTTTGAAAATGGGCTTTTTTCTCAATAAGACCTATTATCTCCAGGGCTGTATTTTTTTCTTCTTCACTAGCCAGCATCAGAACAATGGGGAGTTCTAGGGCACAGCCCTTCAAAATGTCACCTGTCTCCAACTTTAAAAGTCAACCAACCCGATTCAGTCACTTGACTTTAGACACGAAGGAGTCAAGCTCCTGTCTTGGGACGGGTTCACAGAGGCCCCGGGAATGGCATTTCTTCATTTGATTTGGAGTCGCCTCTGTGGCATGACAAGCAGCTGGGCCGTTACACACCCGCCCCTTTAAGCGTGTAACTTAAGCCCTGCAGAGTTGTTGGGTAGAAGGCCAGGGCTGGCTGTGGTTCTCTTTCTTTGCAAATATGAGGGAGCTGTGTAGGCAATGGCCGCTTCATTTAAGTTATCATCCTGAAATATCTAAATTGTGCAAACATAAGCAATGATGGACACCTCCGGGGGCGGGGGGACGAGCCACCTCGTAACTCAGGCTTTTCAGTCTCCTGATATTCTCTAGGCTTCAGCCTTGGGGTAATGGGGACCCTTCAGGCAGGGGCTCTATACATGTTCCATGCCCCTTAGTCTCTTTAATCGCGATGATTTTCTGTTATTCCTAGGCACTGTCAGGAAGTTTGAGAAACAACATGAATGAAGAAAGTCACATGAGGAAATTACTGTGAGCTGGAGGCAGAGCACAAGGAGCTGGCGTTTAAGACCTGGCGCTTGCACGGCTCTGCACAGTGTCTTCAGGCCTGTTGGGGCTGACTATAGTTGGGGCCCAGCCAGACCATCCCTGCCGTTTCTGTGTGGAGAAGAGACAAACTTTTCCTTACAAGCCCTGCGTTGTTTTGCTGGAAATCCTGATTCTTCTTGTTTTAAACTCCTGGGTTTTGAGATGGTCTGCAATGCAGCAATAAATATCAGTAAACCATTCCCAGTCCTACCTACCTGAGGGAACAACATTTAACTATCTCTGTTTTTGATATCCTCTGGTGGCTCCTGACAAATAGAAGTTTAGTTTTGTGATTTATTCATTGCAGACATTGCCTATTGATTTTGCCCTATGGTAGGTAAATACTATTAAGTTGAAGTTTTATTTTGACCAAACTGTGTTTTTTTGTTTTTGTTTTTGTCTTTTTATTTATTACTATTATTATTATTTTTGAGACAAAGACAACGACAAGGTTTATGGAAGGGCCCCAGTGCTCCCCAACTTCAATTTTTTTCTTTTTCTTTTTTTTCTTTTTGCAGTGCTGGGAATTGAACCCAGTACACACTAGGCAAATGCTCTACCACGGAACTAGACCCCTAGCCCTTTTTATTTTATTTTGAGATAGGGTCTTGCTAAATTGCCCAGGCTGCCCTTGAACTTGTGATCTTCCTGCTATAGTTGAGCAGCTGGGATTACAGGTGTGTACCACCCGGCCTCTCCACCCTCAATTTATGCCTCCCCCCAAACAACCATTTTCAATTCTTTTAGCTATCCTTTTAGCTATTTTTGTGGTATTAACCTTTTAATTTCTCAGTAGCATACTTTGACTATGATTTTTTTTTGTGGTACCAGGGATGGAACCCAGGAGCATTCTACCTCCGAGCTATACCCCTAGCCCTATTTTTTTTCTTTATTTTGAAACAGGGTCTCACTAAGTTGTGGAGGGCCTCACTAAGTAGCTGAGGCTGTCCGCGAACCTGAATCCTCCAGTCTCAGCCTCCCAAGTACTGGGATTACAAGCGTGCGCCACCACGCCTGGCTTAACTATAATTTTTTGATCTTTACCTTTTAGACATTATGTATTGTCTTCCTACTATAGAAAATGAATTTCAGCTTCCTTAAACTGCACACTCTACCACCTCCACCACCACCCATGCCTGCTACACACATTTTGATTTCTTTGCACTCTCAGAATTATCACAATTTGGGTGGAAATTAGTATGCAGTATCTGTATTATTATGATTATACAGATATTATTCACAATTGAGGAGGATATCCATTTTATATTTTCTTTCCTGGACAACATTTTTCCCCCTAGAGTGAATAATTATTCTTTTGGGTTAGCTTTCTGTGTAAATATTAATACTTTCAAACTGAAGAGTTTATAAATGTAACTAAATGTATATTCACATTGAAGTCAGAGAAGCAGTTTCTACCAGAAGATCTGTAAGATCATCTATCGGTTCCACTTTCTTGGGAGACATCCTTCCTAAAATCCTCTGACTTCTTGCTTAAGTCTAGACTGAGGTTTTCTAAGATTGCTACATGATTATTGCCCTAGGGCTTCCTTATCTTGGGAATTTCTTTTCTTCTTCTTCTGTGTTAGCTCTTCAGTGTACTAGAAGTTAGCAGCTTAAAGGGATAAACATTTATTTTCTCCCAATTCCTCTGGGTCATTAATCTAGGAACAACTCAACTGGGTGATACTGGTTTAGGCTTCTCATGGGCTGACATCCTCTGAAGCTTTGCTTGGGTTGGAGAATCTGCTTCTAAGATCACTCACATGGCTCTTCACAGGAGGACTCAGCTCCTCTCCAAATGGACCTCTTTATAGGGCTGTTCACATCATGGCAGCTGGTTCCCCCAAAGTCAGCGATGAACATGAAGAGGGGGAGACGGCAACCAAGATGGAAGCCTTACTGCCTCATATGCCTGATGTCAGAAGGCAGATTGCTACTTCTGCCATCTTCTGCCAGTCACTCAGGCCAGTCCTTGTCCAATACAACAAGTGATTGTACAGGGGTGTAAATACTAAGAGGAGGGGCACATTTGGGGCCATCTTGGTCCCCCAAAACGGTGTGGCTACCACAACATCTGTCTTGGATTCCATATTTTCCTTCTATAGTTAACTTCTCCCTTTCTCTCAGTGGATTGTTCCTTCTAGTAGCATCTTGGGAAAGGTTGTCTGAAAAGTCATCTTTTTCAGACTTTGCATTTGTATGCATGTCTTTATTCTCATCCTGGAATGAAGGCTTTGGTTGAGAACGCTAGGTGGACATCATTTGTTGTGGCTTGGATCTGGAAAGTCCTCCAAAAGCTCATGTGTCGAAGGCTTGGTCCCCAACGCAGCACTATACAGAAGTGGGACCTTTAGAAGTGATTGGATCACGAGGGCTCTGACCTCATCCGTGGATTAGTCCATTGAGTGATTCATAATTCGATGACATTATTGGGAGGTGGTGGAAATTTTGGGAGGTGGGCCCATCTTGGAAGAAGTAGGTCACTGGGGGTGTTTCCTGGAAGTGTATATATCTTGTTTCTAGCCTCTCTCTCTTTACACTTCCCGGCTGCCATGAGCTGAGCAGCTTTCTTCGGCTGAACCCTTCTGCCTTGATGTACTGCCTCATCCCAAGCCCAGAAACAACAGTCAGCTGGCCATAGATTGAAACTTTTGGAACGGTGAGCTAAAATAAATTTTTCCTCCTCTAAGTTGATTATCTCAGACATTTTCTCCCAGCAATGGATTGAATAACACATCATTTTTCTTGATAATTTTGAAGGCATTGCTCCAATATCATGCAGTTTCCAGAGTTATTATTGCAAGGTCTGATGTCATTCTGAATCTCCATTGTCATGTGTTCCTGTTTTTGTGCTCCTGAAGCTTTTAGAATCTTCTCTTTATCCCTTGTATTCTGGAGTTTCATATTAATGAATTTCTTTTTCTCCCCCTTTGTATTGTTTTATATTTTCCTGGAAATGTACAGGCTCTTTCAATTTGGAAACTTGAGCTCTCGAATTCTGTAAAGTTTTCATTTTTCTTCCATTTTTATTGGTACATTATCATTACCTGTAATAGTGGAATCATTGCTACATATTTATACATACATAGGACATAATGTGACATAATATACATACATATGACATTATTCTCTTCTCAGTACTCCCCTTTCTCACCTCCTCCCTTCCTTGGTCCCCTTCCACTACGTAGCTGGTCTCCCTCCTATTTCCATGAGACCCCCTCCCCTATCCTCCCCTTTTGTTCTTTCTAGCTTCTACATATAAGAGAAAACATATGATCCTTGACTTTACGAATCTGGCTTATTTAGCTTAACATAATGCTTTCAAGCTCCATCCTCATTTTTTATTTATTTGAAAAATTTCTCAGTTATCTCCTTCTGGGGGTTGTATTTGGTATATGTTTAACCTGCATTGATTCTCTGATCTTCTAAGTATTATTTTTTATCAAATTTTCTTTGATCTATTTTCTGAAAGACTTCTTCTACTTATCTTTCAAAACTTGTATTGACTTTTAAATTTCTGCTTTTATGTTTTTAACTTCCAAGATGTCCTTTGTTGTTTGATGAATGTCTCCCCCCCCACCCCTTTTAACACTTTGTCCTTCCATTCTGTTTCAGTCATTGTATCTGTTTTGCTGTATGGGAATGTCTCGTTTAGTCATTCTGGACTATCTATCAGCATGTAAGAGTGATGCATCTCAAGCTACTGGGACTGTGTGTGCAGAGGCAGGGCTGGTCAAGACTTGGGCTTAATTTAGGGTAATTGGTTTGGGCTATTTCATAGCCCTAATATATACCAACTCAGTACTACAAGTGATTCCTTTGGGTTGTTTAGTTTCCTCAGAGAAAAATCACTCAGTCTTTTGCCTTGGGTATGTGTGTCCAGGGTTGGGTCTCAAACCAGACTGCCAGGACTCTAGGAGCCAAGTTGGGCAAGGGGAATGAAACATCTCATCTCATCTTAGGCAAAACTTCAGCCAGTTTTCCGGTCTTGGTAGATTGACCACAGCTCTGCTGGAACCCCTGAGTCTGGAGATTGTCAAGGTTTAGTCTCTGAGCAAATTGCCAACATGAAGAGAGAGGCAGTCATCTTATTTTATCATCTAAAGGAGATGACCCAGGAGGGGTGTAATTGCTTCTTAGACTTCTAACCAATGCCTCTTTGTCTCAGACTCCCCTCTTCCTCTGGCCTCCCTCACAGGGGCTTGCTGGCTCCTGTCAGAGGAACATTTACATTGCCATTTCTGCATGGAGAGGGGCATGAATTAGGACAGTAGTTCTCAAAGTGTTGTCCAGGGATCTCTGGGGTATAAAAGGTCAAAATATATTTTGTAACATCACTAAGATTTTATTTTCCCTTTTTACTCTTAATCTTCCATAAGCATACCAGGGAGTTTTCCCAAGGCCACATGACCTGTGGTATCACAACAGATTGAATGCAGAAGCAGGTACAGGAGTCCAGTGATCTTCTGTTAAGAAGGATGTTACAGAGATCTGAAAAAGCATACAAAAAGGCAAATCCTCTCACCACATGTTTTTGTTTTGGAAAATATACTTATTTCCTACAAATATGTTGATATCCACTAGATTTATTAGCAATATTTAAGTGAATTAATGAATAGATGTTAGAAAGTATCCGTTTTATAGTTCATATTGATTGTCATGTCCACCAAAGGCCCATGGCTAAAGGCTTGGTCCCCAGCCTATGGCACTATTGGGTGGTGGAACCTCTAGGAGGTGGGGCCTGATGGGAGGAAGATAGGTCATTGGGGGCGTGTCCTTAAAGGGGACATTGGGACCTGGTCCTTCTTCTCTTTCTCTTTGCTTTCTGGCCACCATGAGGTGAGCAGCTTTGCTCCACCACATGCTCACCACCATGATGTTCTGCCTCACCACAGGCCCAAGGCAACAAAGCTAACCAACCATGGGCTGAAAGCTCTGAAACCCTGAGCCAAACGCCGACTAACACATTCCTATCCATATAACACCAGCATGAACGGAAGCTCTTGAGGGCCTTCAATAATTTTGAATGGTGTAGAAGGATCTCGAGACCCAAAAGGCTGAGAACTCTGCAGGAAAATAATACTTCTGGATTCTTTCTTCTCCCTTTTTGTTTCTGATTTTTCAGTGCTGCAGATCAAACCCAGGGTCTCATATCGTGCATGCTAGGCAAGCACTCTACCACGGAGCTGCATGTTCTCTTTCTCCTTCGTGACTCCTCCCCAGGTGATAAGGGGTGACTTAGAGACAATGGGAGAGAAATGGGGGCCATGGCTTAGCTCTTCCCTCTTAGTTATCTTTCAGGACCTCCTGAGAACTTAAACTGAAGATATGCCTGTCTGTAAGAAAGCATGCTGTTCTCATCATCTTTCAGCAGGGGTCAGCTGAGCGCCTGGTGGCTCTATTCTGTGCTAAGATTTGAGTTGCCCATCATGACCTACAATTATGATTCAGTAAATATGCCTAATTTGGGATGAGGAAGGCACACTTATAGAATCCAGGCAGAATGAGCTAGGTAGTATAGTATCAGTTTTACTGGTAATCAAGGAGACATGTTACTTTTACAAAAAGCTTCACTTTGAAACACGTTTAGAATTTTGGGGAAGGTACAAAATAGTAGACAGAGTGATTGTTCTTCTCCCAGCTTCCCCTAACGTTAGTACCTCAGGTCATTATGGCATCAAGATAGAAGGCAGTAGATTCAGTCTGTTAACATTATCCAATCCATAGGACTAATTGGAACATCATTAGTTTTTCCACTGTCTTTTTCTGGTCCATGACTCCACAGTAAGAGTGACTTTGTTTCTTCCTTTTTGGTACCGGGGATGGAACCCAGAGGCATTCTACCTTCGAGCCACACCTCCAGCCCTTTTAAACATTTTTTTATAATTTGAAACAGGGGTCTTGCTAAGTTGCTGAGGGTCTCACCAAGTTGCTGAGGCTGTCCTCAGACCTGCGATCCCCTTGTCTCAGCCTCCCAAGTACTGGGATGACAGGCGTGTGCCACCATGTGTGGCTAAGGGTAACATTTTGATCTTCTGCTGTCTGGCTCCTGTGCCTAACCTGTGTGCACTCAGTGAAGGAGAAGGAGGGGGTGACCAGGCTCCGTGTCCGGTCTCCTCAAACCTTGAATTTTCTGGAATTCCATGATGTGAGGGGGTTAGTTCCTCTTGTCCTCTTCCCTATGCCCTCCACACTGGAGGTTTCTGGGCTTCTTTCTTTGACTCCGTTACCACCAGAGCTTTGTCGACTCCCCTCCTCTGCTCTCCTCTGCTTTCTTGTTTCCTGTGGTTTGCTCACTGAGAGACTCACAGTATCTTTCCCCAGCCTAGGGCCAGTTGCTCAGCCTCCCCCCTGCTCTGAGAACTTGGGAGTTAATGTAATTTTTTATTCCTTTAATATTAATATTGCTTGGATTTCAGGAAAGAGCAGAGATAAAAGAATAGATTAAATCTCCTGTTTAATTAGAAATCTGGCCTCTGATGTATAATCCTCCATTTGTACATTATTTTTGCTTTTCAATTGAGAACCTTATTTAAATACAGTCAGTGACTACTGTACTTAAGCGGAGCTTTGTAGTCACTCTTAAAGCAAGGAAAGGCTATTGAAAAATTATAGAAAAATTGGGTAGCTTTTACACTAAGGTTACAGGTACCACTCCAACACCTCTGGCCCTGATTAGAATGCTTTTTGTAACTTACCTTGCATTTCTTAGCCAGGAATCCGAAGCCATGTCCAGGGACTTGCTCCTTCCTTCAGGCTTGGCTGGTATCATGCTACCTCCAGCTTCTCACTGCTGGGAGAACAACAGCAGGTCTCTCCTAGTCTCCTCGTATTTCATTTTCTAAAGGAAGAATTGCTGGAAGGAAGAAACACTATCTTATCTCTGGTTCCCAGCTCCCAACTTTCTTCTGTCATTTTCTCCCACTCAACTGAAAGAGTGAGATGCTAGCTAGGAAGTGCTTTCCTATACCGAAGGTATTCAATTTTCCTTGATTACTTTCCTACTTTTCCTGTTTATTTATCTATTTTTTACAGTATTTATCAGAAGAGTAAAACATTCTCTTCCCATCTCTTACTTGAAGATGTCACTCTGGTGTGTATCCACCCCTTGTCTTTATACTTTTACTTTGTAGTTAGTCATGTGTCCATAAATATGTGTTATGTTGTTTGTTGTGTATTTAGAAATTGCATCCATGTTTTCCTCTTGTGAGGGAGGGTGAGGAGTGGGAGTGCGGGTGGAAAGCAAAAAGAGGGTTCTGGAAAATGGTATCTTTGGCTCTAATTCCTTATTTATTAAAATATAGGAGGCTGAGACAGGAGCATCACAGGTTTGAGGACAGTCTCAGCAAGTAGTAAGACTCTCACCAACCTAGTGAGACCCTGTTTCCAAATAAAAATAAAATAGGGCTGGGGGTGTAGCTCAGAGGTAGAATGCCTCTGGGTTCACTCCCCAGTGCCAAAAAAAAAAAATAAAGATGGGAAGCACATATGATAGAATATTAATATTGATTCATCTCGGGGGTGGGAAGGGGTGTATATAGCATCATTTTTGTCTTCTCTATTTTTAAAATTATTTTTTCCAATTTAAAAGTAAACCCTTTAAAAAGCTGGACATAGCTTGATTTTAATGGGAATAAGGATGACTATTGGTCTTCTGTCATCTGAGAACGTGTCATTTTCTCAGAATGATTCTATCCAATGGAAACTTAGTTTTTAGGTGAATAAACCAAACTTATATCTATTTATTGCAGCTAAACACCTCTGGGCCCCAATCAGGCCCTCTGGGCTTTTTGTAACTCACCTTGCATTTCTTAGCTTGGGATCCGAAGCCACATCCAGGGGTTGGCTTTATCCTTCGTCTTGAATGGTATCAAGGTGCCTCCAGCTTCTCACTGCTCAGAGACCAACAGGCCTACCTTGGTAGGGGTCAGTATAACAACAGTCACCAAGCAACATTTCTGTATATCTGTTCTCATTTGGTCTGAACAAAGTTCAGCCTTCTTGAATTTGGTGAACTAGTCCGAAGGACTCCAGGCAACGTCTGCGTCACGTAAGCGTCCACTGCACCTTCTCTCCTGGGTGGCGATAATACTGACTTAGGTTACGGTGGGTGCCCAGAGCCACCATGTTCACTAGTGTGCACTCAAGGCACACACTGCCAATGTCCTTGTGTGAGTCCCTGGATGGCTGGCGATGAGGGCCCTGGTTTCTGGGCCCTTGATACCAAGGGCATCGAAGCTGTCACCATGCATGGTGACAAGGTGCACAGAACTGTGGGTACCACCCACTCACCACCCCTGGTACCAGTTGCTGATGTTTTAGTCTCTAGGTCTCATGGAGGTTCAGAGAAGGAAACATTGTGGCTCCTTGTGGCACAGCCTGCCGTAGGTGTGGGCTGGAGGAGAGGCTGAATGACGGTGACATGCCATACCTTGTCTCCTTCTCCTTTCCTTCCATGCGTCTGTCATTTCTAGGACGAGCTCTTCCCTAGAAAGAACCTTGACCATGATTGCAATAGATTCCTGGTGAGCCTGTCCCACCAGTCCTTTTCTTTTCTTTTTTTTTTTTGTGGTTCTGGGGATTGAACCCAGTGGCGTTTTACCTCTGCGCTACACCCCTAGTCCTATTTTATTTTTTACTTTGAAATGGGATCTAAGTTAGTGCATGCTGGTCTCGAACCCGGATCCTCCTGTCTCAGCCTCCCAAGTACTGGCCCACCAGTCCTATTGCAATGTTCAGATACACTAAATTTGAGATGAACAAATTTAGATCTGAGTTCGGACCCTCTTACAAGTTTTAGAGCATTTACATTTTAAAAACACAATTTTAAACCGGGCGTGGTGGTGCATGCTTGTAATCCCAGTACTTGGGAGGCTGAGACCGGAGGATCCGGGTTCGCGGCCAGCCTCAGCTACTTAGTGAGGCCCTCTGCAACTTAGTGAGACCCTGTTTCAAAATAAAGAATGAAAAAAAATAGGGCTGGGGGTGTAGCTCGGAGGTAGAATGCCCCTGGGCTCAATCCCCAGTACCACAAAAACCAAACCAAAACCAAAACCAAAACAAAAAAACCCCACAATTTTAAAAAGGCACCTTTTCTAATATGGGTATTTTGCTTTCCTGACTTTGGAAATTATTATTTTTTTTATAATTCTTGTGTAGACCACCATGAAAACAAAATACTCCTGACTCTCTGGGGATTACCTATAACATAAAAACATACTGAAGATGTTAGATATTTGCAAACCATGACTTAAATATAAATGTTGCTAAGGTCTAGAAGCAGGGAGTAAAATGCAAAATTAGCCATATTAGTATGGCAAAAAGCTATTATAATTTAAGTTGAATTAATAGGAAGTGTAAAGTTCAGTGTTATTAAATACATTCACAATATAGTACCTTCACCACTATCCATCTCTGTGACTGTTTAAAAAAAATCTTGTAAAACTGAAATTCTACCCCCAAACCATGACTGCCCATTTCTCCATCCTACCAAACCTTGGCGGCTGCCATTCTATTTTCTGCCTGCAGAGCCCATGACTATTAAAGTTTAGTTTGCAATGATAAAATATGATATGTATACATATGAGGAGTTATTTATAGGTATCTATCTATGATCTGTCCCCTATGCATTTAGTCATTTTCTTTCCACAGATGATTTGAGGTGGCATTGATTAGATAACAGAGAAAATATTGCTCCTTTTTTTTTGGTCTAAATTACTTTATTGAATCCTCATGATTGTCCTATGATGATGTGAGTGAGTATCCCATCTCTTATTTATTTTTATCTTTATTTTTTGATACTCAGGATTGAAGCCAGGGACATTCTACTTCTGAGCTACACTCCCAGGGTCATGCTAGGTTGCCGGGAGTCTCACTCACTACGTTACTGAAGCTGTCCTCGAACCTGAGATCCTCCTGTCTCCGTATTGGAATTACAGGCGTGCGCCACTGTGCCCGGCTCCATGTCTTATTTTACAGATGGGTCTCAGACACATAAGTGGTGGTACCGGATGGAAACCCAGATTTCTGACTTAAACTCATGCTCTTTTACCAATACCATGTCATCTAATCAGCTTACCACTATGGTTAAATACAGTGTGAAAACTGTTTTTTTAGTTTTCTGTATTGTATCTAAAAAACTGGAGTCACTTTTAAGCAACCCAAACTGAGCAAAAATCAACATGTGTTATTACAAGCACAATGGAGACATGCAGAGTTGGTCTTCTCTTGGTTGGTTACTGGCTTTAACTGTTAGAGAATTTAATTTAATTTCTAAAACAGTACAGTCAACCAAAGAGATGTAGATTCCAAAGAAATGAGCTATGTTCAGAGGACTCGGATAGCCAGAGGAAAGGGAGACGACGATGACATAAATGCCCGCAGCGTAAGTAATCACTCGCCATCATTTATTGTGACTCCTGCATATTGCTGCATAAATCTATCCTGTATGATCTCATATGAGGGGAATTTCCAAAAGCAGCATGATTGCGAAATACAATTGGATTTTAGATAAGTCTCATACGTTTGCTTCATATCACGCTTTGTGGCAGGATTTCAAAATGCTTGTGAAACGCTAAAAACATGAAATGATATATAAGCGCTTATAAGAAAAGCAGGAGTATTGCCTTGATGGCTATGAGAATTATGAATGAAGAGGTGTT
Organism: Glis glis; assembly: GCA_004027185.1. Classification (NCBI taxonomy): domain Eukaryota; kingdom Metazoa; phylum Chordata; class Mammalia; order Rodentia; family Gliridae; genus Glis; species Glis glis. The sequence goes on along the minus strand of PVJS01001158.1, from coordinate 10,014 downwards.
TGGAAATTGCAGGTGTGCCCCCCACAACCACAACCCTGGGCTTTGGAAATACCCAATGTTGAGAAGATACATTTCCATGATTCCTTTTACTGTAATCGCTCATGCAGTTTCAGTAGCTTTTTTTTTTTTTTTGCGGTACCGGGGATTGAACCCAGGGGTGTTCTACCTCCGAGCTACACCCCTGGCCCTATTTTTTATTCTTTATTTTGAAACCGGGTCTCACTAAGTTGCGGAGGGCCACACTAAGTAGCTGAGGCTGGCCGCGAACCCAGATCCTCCAGTCTCAGCTTCCCAAGTACTGGGATTACAAGCGTGTGCCACCACGCCCAGTTTCCAGTAGCTGTTTAATTGTTCGGAGTAAGCATTGTGTTTTTTTTTTTTTCCCCCAGTGTTATCAAATTTAGGAAAACCTCATGAAGGAAACTTTCATAACGCCAGGCCTTTCGGCATTTTTCCAGAAGTTTAAGGACATAGGTGCCACTTCTTCCCTGAGAAAGTGCCAAAGTCCCATGACCCTTCAGCGCAAAGAGAACCCAGGGTTGTTGGGACTGACACCGAACTGTAAGAAAGGGATTGACCCCTTCTTGTAGCTTTTCCCAGGGATCAGGACAAACACCCACATTCTAGTCTCAATTTGTCAGCTGTGTCTCAAGAGACATGACTTTGATCTGTGGTGACACCGAATCCAGCTTACAGAGAGCAAGGGCGCCCATGTGGCGCTTTGGCGTTTTGGCAAAAATTGTGATGTATGTAGGAACTTCTGGTTTTAAACAAAGAGCCATGGAATTATTTTAAGGATGTGAAGGAGTTTTAGGTTTAGCCCAATATTTTTGTTTTCTATGAAGAAATTGACCCCAGGGTCATTAGATAATGTGTTGACACCAGCAAGTTTGGATGACAAATTCCTCACTCACTACATATTCTGCCACTTCCTTTAGTTTTCAAGATGAGGACAAACACATTTATTCCAAAAAACAGTAGATTAAATTTATTTGTATATATGTTATTTATTTATTTATTTATTTATTTATTTATTTATTTATTTATTGTGCTGGGGATTGAACCCAGGGGAATTCTCCCTCGAGCTACACCCCCAGCCCTATTTTATTTTTAGTTTGAAACAGGGTCTCGCTAGGTCGATGAGAGTCTCACTACTTGCTTGCTTGCTGAGGCTGTCCTCGAACCTACGATCCTCCTGTCTCAGCCTCTCAAGTACTGGGATGTGCCACCACACCCAGCTTATTTGTATCTTTTAAAACTATATCAGCACTGTACTTTCTTAATGATTTCATCTTCTTGCAACCCCACGGGTGTAAGTACAATGCAATTGTTATCTTGCAGATGAGGAAACCAGGTCTTCCAGAGGAAATCAAGAACCTTGATTCAAACCATATTCCCTGTCGGAGCTAGGATTTCCCCTCAGTCTCATCTCAGACACCATATTCTTAGCCAGGGCCTGGAACAAGTGTCTGTGCTGTGGTCTTTGCACTGGGTCCCCTTGCCAAGGAGTTTCTGTTGAACCATGGAGCGCAGGGCCCGAGGCAACCAACACTTGACTTCCAACTGATGGCGGCCTCCTTTCTCTTCCTCATGCTCTTCTTTGTTCTGCTTTCTACAACAGCCTTTTCTTTTCCATTGTGCAAACCTGGGCAGCCCAGGTGTTGACTAAAGTTTGTCGCCTCCACTTCCCATTTTCTACCCAGGGCTTCAGCTGTAGGCGTCCTTCTTGTTTTATTTATACTTTTGGTTATAAAGGTCCTTAGAGCACAAACTTTTATTGTTTGGTACAACCTTATTTATTGTAAAAGGCAATGTATACTTTTGACATACATATAAATATTAAAATAACCATATTACTCATTTTGATTGAAGGAGATTTGCTTGTAGTCTTTTTTATTTTTGTTTTTTCTTTTGCAGTGCTTGGGGATTGAACCCTGGGCCTCACGCATGCTAGGCACGCATTTTACCCCTGGGCTACACCCCCCCCCCAGCCTGCAAGTTATTATTTAGAAAGCGCAGGCAGTTTGTTTGATTGTTATTATGAAAAGGGTTGTAAGTGGGCCCCTCAGCTTTTTTTTTTTTTCAAACTTGTGAGCATTCTTTTTATTGAGGGCATAGGAAGTCTATTTTCGCTCTGATTTTTATTGGAGTTTGGCAGCATGGAGAATATTTGTTGCATTAAGAGCATTTCCTTATTTAGTTGAATGGTTTGCTGCCTTTGGCTCAGTATTTAAGAAAATACAGTTTTTGGGTGGAGAACATAACAGGGAAGCACTTTGTACCTGAAAGCATTTCCACAAAGTGCTAGAACTTGATTTATGGTGTGAATAGTGGTTGGGGGGGATGATAAATAAGCAGTGCAGATTCAATTTTGATCCCAGCAATCCAAACCACACAATTTCTTCGCATCCAGGGTCACTCGGTAAGTGATATTTGCATACGCCAGGAGTTGGGATACTGGTCTGCAGTTTCTGAGTGCAGTTCAGGCACGTCCAGCATGGTTGATGATCCAGGGACCAGATGGATCGAAGGGCTTTTTCTCGGGGGCTGTGTAGCTTCCTAGGAAAAATTGCCTGTGTTCCTTACTGATCTGCAGACGTGTCTGGGCATCTCTGCCGACCCAGTGGAGATGTCCTCTGAAGTCCCTTTGCAGGTGCACTGGGCAGAATCCTGGGAGGGCCCCCATCTCAAGTGAGGGGATTGCCACGCAGGGAGAGATCGGCTCTGGAGCTCGGAGATGCTCTGATTACTGCGTGCTGCCTGAGACCAGCATTTGTCTCCTTGGCACAGCCTCTCTGTGCGCATAGCTGTAAGCAAAAGGCAGATTTGTTTCATCACACTACCAAGAAACAGGACACAAATCATGCTGCGCAGGGAACCCCAAGGAACTGTCCGGGAGGGGAGATGTCCACTTCCCTCCTCTCCTCACTGCACACCAGTGCCCACCCTGGCTCTGATCAGCTCATCGCGTCTGTCTTCCCTGTAAGGAAGGAAGCTAAGGACGGCAAGGACAGCTTTTGTCTTGTTCCTGAGAGTGCTAGAAGGACGCGGCACAGTGATCGCCTCACTGAGGAGCTTGAGCTCCAAGTTACTGGAGGAATGATGGCTGCCTGGAAGAAGGAAATAATGTCCAGGCTGCTTTGGGGTGCTTAGCAGAGCCAGGGTGAATCGCTATGCACGCTGGGAGCTGAAGGACTGAGCTGCCCTGGGGAGTTGGCCCTTCCAAGTCAGAGGAGACAGTAAACTGACACTTGTGTGTGCAGGTGCACACTGTTTGTAGCCTGGTTGTGCCACAGCAGTGAGGTAGGTTGCTGAAAGACCAAAGAAAGCGCCCAGTGACAGTGTGCAAGACATAAGGTCTATTGAAAAATACTTACGGGGCGGGTCCAGTGGTGACATGCTGGGCTGACAACAGCTTGGTCCCTCATGGTTCTTCTCCAAGTAGCACCTCCTTATCTCATGAGGTTATTCCTGAAAATAGCATCTCCCTCCCTCATGGCGCCTTGTTCTACGGTGGCCAGCCGGACGAGTGGCATTTGTCCTCCCCACAGTGCCCTCCATCCTGCACCAGTTCTCACAGGGAGGGGGGTTTTATAGGTTGGGTTACTAGGGTATAGAAGCAATGACATTATTACCTTAGCTCGCTCTGCCCCATTGTGTGACAACATCCCAAGGAACGTGGCACCTATGCAAGCAAGCAGCTTTCTGTAGGCGGCACTGACTTTCCCTAGTTCCCAGCATACATGAGAGGAAGCCAGTGTCCTTAGAAATCATATTTAACTGGACATTCCAGCCCAAGCTTGCTCTCGGCGTTTCTGTAACTTGGCTAGGTTCTTGGGAAAGAAGGGGCATTTCAGGGGCACGGTGTTTCCCGTCTTCCTTTTCTCCAAGGAGCACACGGTGTGTATTTATTTCACATTTGTATTTGGTCTTTCTTAGTTTATCCTCACCTGACTTCGGTTTATGGCAGCCTCTGAGCTTATGAGAGCAGGGCCTTCCACCGACACGTGAAACCAGGGCGGGGTCACAGGCCCCCCAAGTAAAGTCACCCAGGCTTTTGTCCTTTGCTCCTCCGTGTTCTGTGTTTCAGGTGCGTCTTTCAGTTGTCAGTGCTATCCGTCTTCTAGCCCAGGGAGTAGAGGACAACATCTTCTGCCAGCTGTTCCTGTGTTCCAGGTGTCATTTTGGCGCCACCTGCTCAGTCCTGCCCTTATCTTGTTTATTTTCTTCTTCCTCTGCTTCCTGTGATCCATGGGGGGACGCCTCAGTGCTCCTTGAAACTTCATAGCCAAGTACAGTGTGAACACCTGCAATGAGAAGGAGTCACGGCTACAGATTAATCTGGGACACACGGTAATGAGAACGGACGTGGACACTAGAAAGAGCATATTCATAATGAGGCCATTACATCTCATTTTCATCAGAAACTTGAAAACCTCAGAGGGATCAAATGTTCCATGTGATTTTTTTTTCCCTGAGAGAAGATAATTGTTCTGGCCTTGAGGACACAGTCCTGGAGATTAGTAGACAGTTGGAATCAGGCAGGCATGTGATGATATTTATGGTGTTGCTAGGACAATGAGGTCAAGGTTAGCTTTGAAGCAGCATCTTGCTATTTTCCCAGACCCTCTCTTGCTCTGTCATGATTCGGAATCTTTATACATCCATGTCCCTTTTTCCAGCTGGTAAACTCCTACTCATCCTTTAAGACTTTGCTCCTTGGTAACACTTCTTTAAGATCCCAGGCAGGGCGAGGTGTCCCCTATTCCCCTCCCTACCCTTTTTTTGGGGGGGACTGGGGATTGAACTCAGGGGTGCTCTACCTCCAAGCTATGCCCCCAGCCCCATTTTATTTTTTGTTTTGAAATAGGGTCTTGATAGGTTGCTGAGGCTGTCTTCAAACCTTTGATCCCCCTGTCTCAGCCTCCCAAGTACTAGGGTTACAGGCATGCGCCACCACACCCAGCTTCCCCTATTCCTTGCCTCATGCTTCTATGGTGCCCTTCAGTGCACATCTGCATTGTAATATTCACCACAATATAGGGCAGGGGTTGGAAAATTATCCTGAAAAGGACCAGAGAGTAAACATTTTAGGTTTTGCTGGCCATATGGTCTCTGTTGCAATTATTCAACTTGGCTGATCTGGGGTGTAAGCAGTCAAAGACAATATATAAATGAATGAGCATGGCTGTTCTCCAATAAAATTTAATTATGGACACTGAAATTTGGATTTCATATACTCTTCATGTGCCATGAAATGTTCTTTTCCATTTTATTTTTCTCAAACATTTAAAAATGTAAAAACCATTCTTAGCTCATGGACCATATAAAAATAGGCACTGATTTGGCCAATGGGCTTCCTTTGCCCACCCTTGACATAGAGCATTGATTTCACAGCGTGTCTGCCTCTTCCGTTTGAACGGAAGCAGAGGGTACTCAGGGAGTGCGATCCCCAGGGCAGAGCTCAGCTCCTGGCACCTGGTGAGAACTCAACAAATACTTGTTACAAGAATGCTTATCTGGGAGAACAAAGTGATAATACTTCCCAATATTTGTTGAGCACTTATTATGATGTTGGGCATTGTGATGAACACGTTCTATGCATTTTCCCATTTAATTGTGTTATCTAGGGACATCAAAGGCAACAATTATCATCTGACCATATGCTGAACTCTGCCTGTGTACTATTATTTAATCCTCTCAATAACCCTACTATGAGTCAGGCATATTACTCTTGGAGGGATTATTTGTCTAAGGTTACCCAGCTAGGGAGCAGACTGGGGTCAGGAAGGTGTCCAGGTCACTAGACATGAGCGTCCTGGCTCATAATCCCCTGCTGCAGAGTCCCAGGACCTGGCTGCTTTCTCCCTAAACTTGAGCACGAGGTAGGTTCTGCAATGATGGTGATGGAGATTTTTTTCTCCCCTCTCAGCCACTTGGTTATGTTTAAGAACAACCACGACTTCTTTCTCCAACTCTCTGTGTAATGACTGGAATGTTGCTTAACCTTTCCGAGTCTAAGTCTTCCACCAGGAGAGCAATGAGTCTGAATTACATGCTGTCAGAGGTCTCCTCTGGTGATAAGTTTCTGTAATTTTGTTCTCTGATGTTTTCTGCTTATTTATTGCTCTTGACTGTCTCTGTTCTTCTCTCAACCCTTGACTACAGAAACTTCAGGTCTCACAGGGTTGCTTGAACTTGGAGGGGAGGAAAGAGAAGGGAACCATACAAAGGAAATGTCCATCTATCCACACATACAATTTTAAGACCGAAAAATGGCTGCTTTAAGTATATTTGCTTTGTGGGGCTTTTTTTTTTTTGGATGCAAAGTTAGCTTTTCCAAGAAAAACAAGTTACACTATTGTCTATGACAAAATGACAGTAGTGATAGCATCTATTTCCATAGCACCGTTTAAAAGTAACTTTGAAGGCATTATCTAAGTCATTCTTCCAATATTCCTTTGAGATGGGTAAGAGCTTTTTTTATTAGAAGATCCTTTTATATAGCTACAGAATGAGCCTTTCTTTGTTGTAAACCAAAGGCAGTGAGTGGCCCAGAGAGATTTCAACAGCAGGCCACAGGGTGAGGGGTCACTTAGCAGATGGATGGTCACAGTTCTTTAAAAAAAAAAAGCTAGTCTTCTGCCAGGGCTTTTAGAAATTTAAAGATATATTTTCCATTTAATAGAAATGTGGCCTTTGATATGTAAAGATTTACCATCCTTGTTTGGCTGCTTTTTATATTAGCCAGTTGAATTAGGTGGGTTGGAAAGATCCATCTCATTCCAAATAAACATTTGCTGAAGGAGCAAACGGACAATCAGGCCCGTGTGTGGGCGAGATCGCTGGTTTCTCTTAGATTTGTCTAAGCTTAAACAGCGTCTCTCTGTTTCTCTGCAGATATTAAAGTGTTCCCAGAGTGATAGACTCCTATAAATAAAGGAAAATAATTCTTTCCCAGAATTCCCTGTAAATAAATGTATCAGATGATGTTTTCTGAATGCAACTTTTAGTTTTATATAAAATACAATACCTCCAGATGTTTTTACAGTGGAGGTATTGGTTTTTTTAGCTTTGTTAGGCAGTTACTATTACAAGTATACCCTGATGGCCAGGGGAAGGTCATTGGTAACATGGTACAAGAAATGGAATCTATTTGAGGGGCCCTGCCATTTCCTCTTGGTACCCACACCCCTAGATCTTGCATGCTATCTTCAACAGTTCCAGCCAGCCATAAGAATGTACTACTTATGCCAATTGCTATCTGAATGTGTCCTCCCCAAACTGTGCACTGGAAAATTAATTCCCCAATGCAACGGTGATGGAAGGCGGGGCCTAATGGGAGGTGTTTAGGTCAGGAGGGACCTGCTTTCATGGATGGAGTAATGCGGCTATATAGAGGATTTGCAGGAATGAACGTACCTTCTCATGTCCTTCCACCTTCTGCCATATAAGGATGCAGGCAAGAATGCCCCTCCCAGATGCCGGCACTTTGATCTTGGACTTCCAGAACTGTGAGAACTAAATTTCTGTTCTTTAAAAATGATCCAAACTCGGGTATTTTGTTAAAGCAGCAGAAGATAGACTAAGACACCAACCCTCCCTCAGTATTCCCAAGAACATCTCTACTTCTATCTATCCTTTCTCTCAACACTACCACCCTTTCTTCAGGAGAGCATGAAGATCTCTCTAAGTGGGAATCAAACTGATAAGCCAATTCACATAATGGTGCTCATCAGTGCTAGCCTTTTGGATTTTATGAGTAAGGGAAATTTTGAAAATTTGTATTGTCCCCCTTTCTATTCATCTACTATCACTGTAAGTTTATGAAATGAAAGATAGATTAGTATCTACAAATCAGGGTAGATATAATCTGACAATAAAAGATAGTTGGACCCCAAAGAGGACAGTTGGCAAATTTATACTGACATATGTTTTTAAAAATGGGATATTTCTTAGAAAATTGAATTCAATAGAATCACAAGATTCTGCTTGATTTTACAACTTCACATGTAAAATTGTCCACTGAACAATCTACACCAAAGGGTCAAGATTCTGTAATATGATCGTGGAAATACTTTATTTTTTTTAGCATAGTCATTGTCAAACATCAAATTTCACATGGAGGAACTTGACAAGGATATAAGCTGTATTTTTAGCTCAATCACTCAATCTGAATGTTCTAAGTGAGCTGAGAAGCTCAGGAACTGTAACTCTGAAGTTGTCCATTGCTTTTCTACAACTCTCTGCATGGGCTGGTGAGAGAATAGAGAAATTAAGCTGTGAGCAGGGTGTCTAGTTAGCAAATTTTTTGAAAAGAGACCACAGAGCAAGCACCATGTAGCATCTACTGACGCACAGGGCAGTGAGACCCGAGTGCCCCATTCACCTGACCTGGAGGGAGGCCTCAGATTGGTAAGAATTTCTGCCGACACTGGTCACAGGCCATCCAACCTTTGAAAATTGTGCAAAAGACATTTCTAACTTCCAAGAGTAACTTGCATTTGAAGAGCTTATCAACCAAGGAAATGTCCAGTGCCTTAGTTTTAGTGTGCTCAAGGATCTTTGGGGAATCTGATGAGAGCCCTAGACACTCTTCCCAACAAAATGTCAGAAGACTGTATAAAAACTGTACACTTTTGAGTACAATTTCAGGGAATTTGTGAATTTAAAAACCTTATTCTAATGAATGGAAAAGATGCAGCCTTTCGGAATTGTGGGATGAGTATTAGGGGCATGGGATCTTCCTTGCAATTTTTGTTGTTGTTGTGTGTTTTGGGGACTGAACCCACGGCCTTGTGCATTGGCACACACATGCTCTACCCACTGAGCTATACCCCCAGACCCTCCTGTAATTTGAAATCCTATCTACAAACAGGTACAAGTAGCCTTGTTTTCAATGACTCAGGGTCTTAGGTCTTTTCAATTGCGCACTTTCCTTCCTAAGCAACTAGTTACAGGTGGAATGTGTATAATTACAATCAGATCCAAACAGAGAGATATCTCTCTTATTCTTCTAGTAAATTAAAGAATTGCTGAATTATATAGCAAAATAGTCCCAGCTTATGCTTCTTACAGAAAAATATAGAAGAAATTACTGCCATTTGGTTTTCGAAACCCTTTTGGAGTTCAGCCACTGAAACCAAGGCCTCCTGCCTAGGTGGTCATGAAGAATTCATGCTCCGAGAGACTGCAGTAATACTGCTGGTATTATAGATGTCCATCTGCTAAATTCTTCTGTCTTGTAACTGTGATGTTGAGAGAAGGTAAGCATAGTTAACACTCTCACATACCCTTGACCTCAAATTCCTCTGTGTGCCACACACATATGCTTATTAAGTCCTGGAGTTTGGCCTCAGATATATCTGCTGGTGAAAGAAAATACCAGCAATCAAAGAGAGATTGCATTGCACGACACGCTGCTTACATTAGTCATGATGCAGACACCGGTCTCATTCTCTTGCTGTGCTAATGGAGGCCAGCCATAAGGTAGAATGGTTCTCTATAGGCCTTTCTCTTTTTTTTTCTTTTTTTTTATACCAATCTGTTCAATATTGTCAGGCAGAACTTCACACACACACACACACACACACACACACACACACACACTACATATTTTTTTCTTTGAATATTCTTTTCTTTTTCTTCTTTGGTACTGTGGCTGGAACCCAGGGACATTCTACATTCTACTTTAGAGCTATACTCCACTCTTTTTTATTATGAAACAAGGTCTCACTATGTTGCTGAGGCTGGCCTCACACTACGATCCTCCTGTTTCAGCCCCCAAAAGTACTGGGATTACAGGCATGGACCACCAAGACTGGCTTTTCTTTGACTCTTTTCATCAAAAGCATATAAAAAGAGCATGAGCCGGGCGTGGTGGCGCATGCTTGTAATCCTAGTACTTTGGGAGGCAGAGACCAGAGGATCTGGGTTCGCGGCCAGCCTCAGCTCTCTCTCTCCCCCTGTCTCTCTCTCTCTCTCTCTACTTAGTGAGGCCCTCCGCAACTTCGT